>JAMXBD010004399.1:0-65006 GCA_024138025.1 Combretum micranthum
AATCGGGTTTTTTATTGGCCTACCCTGTTTAAAAGACGCTCACAATTATGTTGCTCAATGTGATCATGTCAAAGGGTTGGGAAACATTTCAAAAAGAAATGAAATGCCTCAGCAATACATTTTAGAATGTGAGATATTTGATGTTTGGGCATCGACTTTATGGGCCGTTTTCCTCCTCTTTCGGCACAAATACATCCTTGTTGCTAGACTACGTTTCCAAATGGGTTGAAGCTCAGGCTTTTCCAACCAATGATGCTAGGGTAGTGGTGAGATTCTGAAGAAGCTTTTCTCTCGATTTGGAGCTCCTAAGGCACTCATCAGTGATAGAGGCACTCATTTTTGCAATACTCAACTTGAAAATGCTAAAACGGTATGAGTCACACATCGCCTTGCAACTCCATATCACCCCCAGACGAGCGGGCAAGTGGAGCTTTCCAACGGGAACTTACAAGAATTCTAGAGAAAACCGGGTCTATCATAGGCGGGATTGGGTTGACAAGCTTGATGATGACACTTTGGGCTTATCGGACAGCTTATAGAACTCCATTGGACACCACTCCCTATCGGTAGTCTACGAAAAAGCATGTCACCTTCCCGTTAATTTGCACCCCGGCCTATTGGGCAATAAAGTCGGTGAATTTGGATTGGAGAAGGCCGGAGCAAAGCGGAAGTTGCAATTGAATGATGTTGAGTTGAGGCTCATGGCCTATGAAAACTCACACTTATACAAAGAAAGAGTCAAGAGATATCATGATTCTAAAATTGTGCAATCAAGACAGTTCAAGGAAGGGGATTTCGTTCTTCTCTTCAACTCAAGATTAAAGTTATTCCCGGGAAAACTCAAACCCATGGTCTGGACCATTCAAGTTACCAAAGTTTATTCATACGGGGTGTTTGAGTTGGAAAATTCCGACAAAAGCACATTCAAAGTGAACGACCAAAGACTCAAACTCTACTTAGGAGATCACAAGTTTTCAAAACAGAGAAGAGATTCATTTTCTTGCTTTCAACTGAGTCCAAGCATGCTTCTAAGTCGAGCTAACGACATAAACAAAGCGCTTCACAGGAGCAACCGTGCCTAACTCTTTTCCCTTCTTTTCTTTCTTTCTTTAAGTTTCTTTGTTAGCTTAGTTAAGTTTAGAGTAAGAGTAATCTTTTTTATTTGTGTTTAAATTGCAGGAATTTCCCTTGTAAATGTTTAGAAAGGAGTAAAAATAGAGAGGAATACAATCACAATAGGTTTCCACTACATCCTGTTTGCAACCATGTTTGTGCCCAGATTTTTATAAATTTCAAACCAGTGTGCACAACAGGGCATGATACAGCCTGTTTTTATCAGATGTTGCACCCAGGCAAGTGCAGAATTTTGTGGCCAGTAAGCACAACAGTTGAAAAACAGGGCTGTTGTCCACCCTGTTATCACCCAGCTCCATATCCCATTAACCCAGCGTGCGCTACGGGAAATTCAACTGGACCGTGGTAATCCACTTTCGCGAAGAACTGCAGGCGCATCTCAATCCCATTTTCGCGCGCCAGTCCACGCGACAAGGACAACCTGCAGCTCGCGCGTCATCGAACTCCAGAGCGCGTCTAAATCTCTGCGCGAATCTATTCCTGCAGTCCACGCGCCAGCTCCACGCGCGTTCAGAAGCCGCGTCCATTCCAGCGCGGATCGTCCATTTCTCGCGCGAAGTCCTTACCTGCGCGAATCCATTCCAGCTCGCAGGTATGTTTTATATATATATATATATAAAGAAAAATTTCAATCAAAAACAGAAAACCCTTTCTTATTTTTTTTTTAGCCTCCTTCTTTATTTTTCTCTCTAACCCTCTTTGCAAATCAAAACCACTCCTCTGCATCATCTCTTTGCTTCTTGCACACCTCAAGGATTAATCTAGAGGTATGTTCTCCTTCTCCTTTTCTCTTGCTACTTCAAGACCTTGTCTAGGTTGATTTATAAGTTGCTTGCCAAGTTTGATTCTTTGTGAACTATTAGGGCTTTCCTTGTTGGGATTTCTGAAGCTGGATTTAGGATGATTTTGCAATGCCAAGGCCTCATTGATTGAGCCACCTGAGATGATTAATCACAAGTGAATCTTACACAATTTTCTCATGATTGAGTGCATTTTGGAGACTAACCTTTCTCAAATTCGTTTTTCATTCACTTCTAAGTGATGTGGGTCTCTATCTTGTTACATTTTGCATTATACTCTCTTGCTTTGGGCAAGTTGTGTGGGTGTGGCTGTTGCACTAGTTTTGGTTGTATACATGTTCTAGAATTCCTGACCCTTGAAATTCATATAAGATACTTGGTTTGGGTTATGTTCACTTTGAGTTTCATTTGTCTTTTTGCTATCTGGGTCATTGTGTTTATCACACTTTTGGAGCTTGGTCAGCCATTTTTACTCATGAGTCCAAGTATTGGGAGTTGCTCGGGACAAGATACATTGAGCTTGGTTACTTGTTTTCTCTTTCAGACATGGATGACTGATTTGCTTTATTCTCATGATATTCTTACCCATTCCATTCTTTTCTCTGTTTTGTGTAGATGGGTAAGAAATCAGTGGCTAAAAAGAAACGACCCAGATCTTCAGGTGCCGGATCTAGCAGTACTCCAAGGCCACCACCAGCATTAACTGAGAAGCATAAACAAAATTTAAAGAAATGTCGACACCAAATTTTCAAATCCAATGTCACCTTCAATTGGCCCGTCATGAGACCATATGGACTAGCCCCAGATTTTCAAAAATACTTCGCTGATCCAGCTTGGGAGCAATTTGTTCAGTATAAAGGAAAAGACATATAGGGGAGTTACTTTGGAAGTTCTTTCATCTTTTAAAATTGCTTTCCCTTATCCAGTTAATGGGCTCCATAATGAGGTTTCCTTTTCAGCTTTTGGCAAATATTATTACATCCCCATGTTGCAGTTTTGTGCCTATACAGGTCTTTATACTGAGCAGATGCAAGATGAGGAGTTTGCAAATCTTCAGAATAATTGGGGTCATCCAAATGCTATGAATGAGTTCTGGCATTCCATTTCCACCAAAGGACCTTATAATTCCCAGTATCACGAGGAACTCATCTTCACCGGACTAGTGCACGCATACTTCATTGGATACTTGTCCACTCTATGAATGGTAGAATTCACAGCACTAGTGTGATAAACCAACAAGATTTGTTTGCCTTGCACAGCATGATGACTGGTACTAGAGTCAATGTGGCAATTCAACTTGCTTTTGCTATTCGCCACCAAGCTAAATCATCTAACCATGGTGTATTCTGTGGAGCTTTTATCACCAGAATCTTAAAAAACATGGGTATTTTCCCATCTCAGGAACCAGGTGATTTTGCTTGCATCTCCGTTTCCATGACGATCGTACCATGATTCAATGGCACATTCCCTAAAGTCTCTACTTGTGAAGACGATCCACTCATTCAACTGGCCATGACGACAATACTCCAGCTGTATCTCTCCAACAGTTGAATGTGGAGATAAAGATATTGAAGAAGCAACAAGATAAAATTTTGAGAAGACAGCGAAGACTCAAACAATTCATGATCTCAAGTTTTAAAGCAATAGCTGAAAAGCTCAAAGCCACTTTGCCTGACTGTATCAGCTCATCCAGTAGTGATGAGCAAGATGAGATGGAGAGATCCTTTCCTATCCATGACTCTAGGACATCTGGAGTTAATTAAAGTATAGTGGTGAGTATTCCCGCCTGTCACGCGGGTGACCCGGGTTCGTTCCCCGGCAACGGCGCCAAAACTTTTGGTAGGAAAAAATCCTTGTCAATGTAGTTAAATTTGTAAAAACTCGTTCTCAACTACTACGAAAGACAACTAGGCAGCGAACCTATCGAATCGTAGTATAGTGTTAAGTCGAGTCGTCCACAGGAAGGGAATAAGTACGTAATTGCTCAATTTCTACTATTCAGCGATAAGAGAATCGATTGTGGAATTATCGACTAAAAACTATTAATTTAACAAAACTAGCAGCAAGAACACCGTTGAACACAAAGCGAGTTTTAGAATCAGAAACAACACGACCTAGATCTTGTTTTTCATTTACTTTCATCATGTGAATCACAGAACATTTAAAGATAATCCCGAATGAGTTCTTACACCATTGAGTTCCTTATACAAATCAACAATCCTCTCGAATATATCAATTTATCTAGTCTTAAATCGATTAATTTAATCTCTCCTCTAATTAATTACAATCTAAGACCGCATTAAAGATCAAAACTCATCGAAAACAGAGGGGAACGGGAGATTCTTGTAATCTATCTCTAGAATCACAATCAAATCCCTTCAAATTGCATAGATCTATCCATGAAAGCGATTTCTCAATCAACTAAAATGGAAATCAGATTAAACTTGTAATCCGAATTTACAATCTAGGAAATGATGAGGAACATGCAATTTGAACATAAGAACATCGATTAGGATTCATTAAAATCGGATTCTCAACACATGATGAAATAAATCCAAACAAAATCTAGATCTACGATTACTCCCTCCTCAAGAATAATAAGAAACAAATTAAATTCAATGGAAAGAGATGAATTCATGAATACAACCCTGTCAAATAGATCTCAAATGTGATGAAAAGTGGATCGCCAATCCGGATTTGATCTTGATTTGAGTTCTTCAATGTCTTGCTCCAAGCTCACAATCTCTCTAAGACTTAGGAAAAATTCTAGAAAAACTACGTAGTTAAAATTCAGAATATGGTCCTCTCTTTCTCTCTGAAAAAGGACTATTTATACGCCTCCCAAAAATCCCCAAAAAGAAAATATCAGCCAAAGACGCGCTTGTCCCAACAGCCCGAAACAGGTATAGCACGGGGTGTTGTGTTTGCTGGAGGTAAAAACTGGCTACAACACCCTCCACAACAGGGTGTTGCCAGGGGTGTAGCGCTTACTGAAGGTAAAAACTGGCTACAACACCCTCCACAACAGGGTATTGCCAGGGGTGTAGCGCCTACTGACTTTCTTCCAAACTTCCTGGGTGCAAACACCCTCCACAACAGGATGTAGCGCGGGGTGTAGCGCCTGCTAACCTCTCAAAACATCACTGTTCAATCCATCTTGTCGTATTTGTTTTGTTTCTTCGTGAAGGGATCAAATATGCCTGAAATTAACAAATTGAACCATTAAGAGACATTCTAGATGATTTTTGCTTAAGAATCAACCAATTGAGTCAAAATCATCTTAGAAATATGGTGTTTATGTCAATTATCAAATTTCCCCCCACTTAAATCTTTGCTTGTCCTCAAGCAAATACAATCAAGTCAATTACACAACTGAGGAATACAAACAATAACCGGACTCATCATAAATCATGATTGAATTCTCAACAAAATTAGTTAAGAACTTTAATTTCACTTAATTCATTCTTTTCACATTCAATACAATCCCTCCATCTATCGATTTTGATTCTCACCCTATCATAGAAATATTGTATCAAAAATACTTTAATCAACCTTCTAAAATTAATTCTAAAATTAAATAAGTCAAGTCCCCAACCACATATAATATTTTCATATTATATGTAAGGTTTTTCTAAAACTACTCATTTATGTTGATTGTTGTTTAATACTACTATAACTTCATTTAAAAAAAAAAACTTTTAAAACAAAGATTGCTCACATGAGCAATCTATACATATATACAAACATTGAAACGAAAGATTACAAAAGCGTATGTAAATCTCATGACCCAACAAAAAGGATTACATCTAGTTTAGCTATAATAAAAAAAAAAAAAACAAACTTTAGAATCTCTTTACACAACACAAGACTTAACTAACAAGCATTTTATACAAAATACATTTAAGTTTCCAAAACATCTTTCTACAAAAACTTCTTACACCACTTGCCACTCAGAATCCTATTTTTCTCATTCATCCAAGAATTTCTCCCAGTCTATCCCATATCCCAAATCATCATAACAGTCATCATCATTACCTGAAAAGAAACAACAGTGAGCTAAAGGCCTAGTACATTACAATAAAACCAAAGGCGAAATGGCAAGCAAACTTAAATTAATACAATGCAACAACTTAATATCTCATTTTATCTTTCTTTAATATTTATTAAATAAATCAACACTAGAGTACTCAAACTCCGAGACGGTCTAGGGAAATCTGCGGTCTTGAGTAACTCTCAGCTCATGACGCTCAGGGGATTGATATAGGTAACCCAAATACCTATATCTCCTAGATAGCTTTACAATGAAAAAAAATCTCGTTTAGATTTCATAGCCGTTACTCAACTTAACTTAATTCATAATATAAATTAATTCACATGCTCCCATAAACATCGAATTAAATCATACTATTTCCTCTTAAGAATAAGTAAATGTTACACTGTTACCACATTCCCTATCGATTACCCATTGAGCCACTATATGGAAGTCATTGTATCATGACAAGTGGCTAGGTTTACCACTTCTGGACCAGATTCAATACAATCAATTCACACAAACCTTAAGTTGTCTTGAATTTAAGTCAATTCAAAGTATGTCTATCCTAGCAAACATTCAAGCAAGTCACTGCGTACCTGTACTATGAAGAGAACCAGTAAAAGCACTCAAAAGAGGATCAGTAGAAGATCTCAAAGGAGTATCTATCACTATTACAAGGAAAATCAACTCAATTAATATTTCTACTTAGTATTTTGCATAAAACATAACTAAATCTAAGTCTAGCACTCATAGAATTTCAAATAAATATAACACTGTTACACAAAACAGAAATAGGAAACAGTTAGGCTGGATGAGGGATTATATTCCTTAAACATTACAAATATTTAACAAAAATAACAAACAGATTTTTTGTACTTGTAATAGATAGATTTGGAGTTACAAACGGCTAGTAAACAGCTAGACAAATGCAAAATACAATCTGTAGCCGTTAGAGCAGCTAAGAATATATTCAGACCTATAGATTTGGCTGTAATAGATGTTGAAAGGAAGCTATAAATACGAACATAACAAAAAAGGGGGATTTTACCCTACTTTCTAGAAATCACGATTTAAGGACCTGGAGACTTGCTAAAAACAGTCTCAACTTGTTATTCACATACCTGCATACATTCAAACACATAAAGTTAGGGTTTTAGTTGAATACAATCAAAGTTAAACATAAAGAGATAGAGAGAGAGAGAGAGAGAGAGAGAGAGAGAGAGAGAGAGAGTTCCAGAAATTACGTATTTATGTGTGAACAAGAGGCGCTAGGGTTTATTCTTTTTACGGGTTATAAGAATTTATATCCGGTGATTGGATCTTTAGCCAACCGTGTGTGTACTCGATTGGTTCAAGTACCGCTTTTCTTAATTTTGAGTCCCACAACATATAACATAAGGGCTATTTTGTTACAAAAGGATCATCCTATTGCTTTTCTGAGTAAAAAGATGCCAGCCTATTTCAGAAAAGCTTTAGCTTTTTTAAGAGAATTATATGCCATTGTGGAAGCTGTGAGAAATGGAGACAATATGTTTTAGGGTCTCATTTTATTATTAAGAATGACCATCGTAGTCTTAAAGAGATTCTTACACTAGTTATCTAGACACCAGAACAATAAAAATATTTGTCAAAGCTGATGGGTTATGATTATACTATCCTATATAAAGCTGGCGTGCACAATAAAGTTGCTGATGCTTTATCTAAATAGTACTCCAAAGAGGGTACATATTTAGCATGGTCAGG
This sequence comes from Combretum micranthum, assembly GCA_024138025.1. Taxonomy (NCBI): domain Eukaryota; kingdom Viridiplantae; phylum Streptophyta; class Magnoliopsida; order Myrtales; family Combretaceae; genus Combretum; species Combretum micranthum. The sequence goes on from JAMXBD010004399.1 coordinate 7,711, forward strand.
ACCCACATTCTCCCTCATTCACAATTTGAAGACAAAATACAATACTTTAGAAGGTTTTGTGTAATCATAGCTACCACGAAAGAAGGTAAACCACTCAAATACAAGCTGACATGGAGGAATGAATTATTATATTTGGATACACGTATTTTTTTGGTGCCTCAATCATCATTCATCCCTCACTTATTATTAGAATTTCATGTCTTACCTTCTTTGGGGCATTTTGGATGTTTGAAGACATTTCGAAGAATATCTTCATAATTTTTTTAGGAAGGAATGCGTGCCATGGTGGAAACTTTTGTAAAGACTTGTCTACTTTTCAACAAGTCAAATACTCCATACGACATCTATCAGAACTATTAAGTTCCCTACCTATTCCAAAAAACATTTGGAAGATGTGAGTATGGACTTTGTTACTTCACTTCCCAAATCACAAGGCTTAACAGTAATATTGGTAGTTGTGGATAGACTCTCTAAATATTGTCATTTAGGAGCACTCGATTCTCACTACACAGCTACCAAAGTGGCTTCCTTATTTTTACACATGGTTGTAAAATTATATGGTTTTCCTCCTTCGATTGTGTCTGACAGAGATGCTATTTTTATGAGCCACTTTTGGAAAGAACTATTTTCATTAAGTGGAACCAAGTTACTGACAAGTAGTGCCTATCACCCTCAGAGTGATGGTCAAACTGAAGTTATGAATAGAACTTTGCAACGATATTTGAGATATTATACAATGAATTGTCCAAATAAATGGGCCTCTTATTTTCCTTGGGCTAAATATGCATACCATACATCCTACCATGAAGGTGTAGGGATAACACCATTTCAAGTAGTTTATGGTAGACCTCCTCCTACTATTGCATCTTATATGAGAGGTGCTTCTAAACTAGATGCAGTGGATCATGAATTAATCACACGAGACCAGCTTTTAACTACTTCTTAAAGCTAATTTACTTAAAGCTCAAAAGCGGATGAAGTATTATACAAATCAACAAAGAACAAATTTGGAATTTCAACTAGGTGACTTAGTTTATGTGAGATTACAGCCCCACAGACAGCTTTCTCTATCATTAGAGAAGACCTACAAATTGTCAAAGAGGTTCTATGGACCTTTTGAAGTTATTAAGAAGATCGGGTCCTATGCATATCAGCTCAAATTACCACTTTATTCTAAGATACATGATGTTTTTCATGTATCTTTTCTTAAAAAAGCTAGAGGGGCAATAGAATCTTCCTTAGAGCTACCAACAGAGGCTATTAAAAACTAACCTTTAATTCAACCATTGGTTATTCTAAATGATTAGACTATTATTAGGAATCAAAAACCTATCAAACAAATTTTGGTCTAATGGCATGGTTTATCACCAGAGAACACTTCATGAAAAGATTGGGATAATTTTTCACAGGTTTACTCAGATTACAACCTTGAGGATAAGGTTTCATCTCAAGACGGGGAGACATCTGTTACACATAATAGAAATAGGAAACAGCTAGGCTGGATGAGGGAGTAAATTCCTTAAAAAGTTACAAGTATTTTAGCAAAAATAACAAACAGATTTTTTTCACATGTAATAGATAGATCTGGAGTTACAAACGGCTAGTAAACAGCTAGATAAATGTAAAATACAATCTGTAGCTGTTAAAACAACTAAGCATATATTTAAACCCATAGATCTGCTGTAATACATGTTGAAAGGAAGTTATAAATACGAACATAACAGAAAAGGGGGATTTTACCCTGCTTTCTAGAAATCACGATTCAAGGACCTAGACTTGCTAAAAGTCTCAACTTGTTATTCACATACCTGCATACATTCAAACACACAAAGTTAGGGTTTTAGTTGAATACATTCAAAGTTAAACATAGAGAGACAGAGATAGAGAGAGAGAGAGAGTTCTAGAAATTATGTATCTATGTGTGAACAAGAGGCACTAGGGTTTGTTCTTTTTTCGGGTTATAAGAATTTATATCCAGTCATTGGATCTTTACCCGACCCGCGTGTGTACCCAATTGGTTCAAGTATTGCTTTTCTTAATTCTGAGTCCCACAATGCATAACCAACATAAGGTCATAACATATCATCTATACATTTATCAAGATCATACAAGCTACAAAATTGTCATTTTTAACTTCAATCCATATATACAATATAACTAGTTTTATCTTAGCATTCATGGAAATTCAATTATTTGTTAAACCTACAAATCCACTTAATCCATGCTTAATTATATCACTCAATCATCATTACACATTAAATATCATTAATCTATCTCATTTTAGTCTTAAAAGATCCATTTCCCAGGCAATCACACATTTAACATGCAAAAATAAGTTTTTAAACTTTGTTTGGAAAATGTATGATCTAGAAAGAAGCGAAATTTAAGCATTGATAATTTTGAAATTTGTACAAATCAAAACATGAAAGATGTAAATCTCTTTTTAAACTTTTCTAATGCCTTTTGAATCACCTTAATCTGAGTTTAGATGAAAAAGTTATGGTTAAATTACAAAAACATGTCAAGTTGCAAGGGACCTATCACGCCCATGATCTCGTCCGTGATTTGAGAAAAATGATGATCAAAGCATATCACACCCTTTATCATGCCCGTATGTTTGAAAAATGCATGATTAGCATGTATCACTCCCTTTATCACACCCGTGATTGTTCCCCTATCACTTGTTACGAATTTTCTTTGTTTTGAAAACTCATTTCAACATCAAACATCATCCTATTTGCATTTACCATCCTCTAATATGCACAAACTTCAAATTTACACATCAAATTCCATGTCACCAATTCAAACACATTACATGTTCAACCCATCATTTAGCCAACCAAACCTACTGACTTTTCAACACACCCTATATCATGCTTAAACCCTTATTTCTCAACTTCAACTTCATCCACACTTCTTACTACAAAAATGACACATACCATAATCTTGTTTACCATCTAAGCCAACTCATCACATAAGAAATATATACAGCTTATTACAAATTCATTTCAATGTGAATATGCATGGTAACATAAAACTCACATGTCTAAAGAAACTTAAATAGGCAATGAGTTTTCAACCGTAGATAAACTTACCTTAGGAAGCTTTGGCTTGTGGAAAAACACTAGAATCTAATGCTTGTTCTTGCTAAGGATTTGAGTGTATTGCTTGAAGAGACAAAGAAGAAAATTTGGTGAGAAATATAGGGAAATTCTTATGGACTTTTGGGCTGTTTTGAAAGTATGTTTTGATAAGAAAAAAGGGCTTGAACTTATCCTCAATTTTGACTTTAGAGGTAGCAGAAAATTGGGGCTTCATTTTCCATGGGTTGGGCTTGTTTTGAGCCAAGAATTTGGGTTAAATTGTTTTGTTTTTAGGCTTAGTTTGGTTTGAAAATTTCTACCATATGTTGGAGCTTTTAGAGGCTTGTTTTGGCAAATATTAAACATCACACACACTAACACATATATAATACTAGCATCAATAAAATTTTCACTAACATATTTATTGACACTAATTTATAAACACAAATTCATATATTAACACAATTTATATGCTACACATCTATTCATACTAACACTAGCATAAACATGATATCTTAAAATTTATTTTTACATGTTCATTTATCAATCTTAACATATTCACAAAGATTTAATATAGTAGACAATTAAAATATATACATGAAAATTAAATTAGGATTAAAGTTAAGTTATTTCAAAGCTTAAGTGTTATACGTGCCAAAATGTTGATGCTCTAGACCCTATTTGAGGCATGGCATTTATTTGATAGTTCCACTAACTTGATCATGAAAAATGAAATTAATCATACACAAACTAAAATATCCGAAAATTTCATTACAACAACAACAATAATAATAATACTGATATTATGTTGGTTAAATATAATTTAATTTGGAGTAGTAACATTTAATTATAGGTGTAAACCCCTAATTTTTAGGGTAATAATCAAGTCCAAACCCTAAACCAAAAAGTCAACTAGAGACCTTAAGTCAACAAATTCCTAGGAAACCCTAGTAGTTTAGATCCAGCAATTCCGTGTTCCTAAACCAAGGAGTTGAAATATAAGTGAAGGGTGTAGTTTGGTTCATAACAATAATAGAATGCATAAAAAGATCATATTAGTGAATTTTCGATCTATTTCAAACCCGATCGGATACAGATGTAGAAAAGCATATCCCGGGGCTCGAAATATTAAATATATGATATTAGTACCATTAGATTCATAATTTCATAAGATTTCTAAATATATCAGTTACATAATTTTTCGGGTTATAAAAGTTACAATTACAATATTTTTATCGTATTTTCATTAATACCGGTACTTTAAGTGTCTAATCTACTTTTTGATTTCTTTTATACTATTCACAAGTACAACTACCTATAACCTATTTCTCACATCCTTACATCATACTCTTACAATTTCTTCATTTTCCTTACATTTCACTTTTCCAATATAACTTTTACTACTTAAATTACTTATTTAATTACAAAACTTACACAACACAACTCATTTTCTCTCTCTCTCCCCCAAGGGGCTGGCGCCCTCTTTCCTCTCTCAATTTGTTTTATTTCTTTTCTTTTGTTACATCAAACCCTAATCCATAAGTCTATATATATCCCTTTGTACCAACTTCCTCTCACTTTTCTCTAAACCAAACTCTTGCAAAATTTTTCTTTCTCTCTTCCTCTCCCTTGTCAAAACTGTAACTTACACATACCCACACACTCACATATTTTCTTCAAGTCTCTTATTCCAATCATCTAATAGGTAATAGATCTATACTTTATTACCTTAAAACATGTAATGGCAAGTTTATTCTTGTGTGATTCCACACAAAAATCCCATGAGCTTCAAGCTAGGGATATGGAAACACTTGAAAATGAGATCCTTGCCATCACAATGTTTCAGATCTTGTTATTTGAGTTATTTTTCTATTATCTTGTTTTATTTTCAAGTTATGTTGTTATTGCTAATGATTTGTGCATATATTCATCATTCACATAACCATCATAGTGTTTATGCATTAATGACTAGTGTAGTAAGCCAGATTTAGTTATTTTGAGTTCATAAATGCATTAGGCTTTTGTTTTATGCTCATAAATAACTTGTAATAGCTTGATGATAGTAGGAAAGATTTAAAAAGCTCAAGATCTATTTTAGTTTTAAGAAAAATCATTTTTGAAAAATCGGATAAAAAATGAACCATATTTAGAAAAGCTATTTTTCAACTTCAAAATGTGTATTTTTCATTTAAAAGGAAGGACTTAGGGAATAGATATCATAAATGAATGATCTTGATGAGTAAAGCTTAGATCTACTAAGGAATATTTTCAAAACAAAGGCAAGTTTACAAAAGTTATATTTCAATCTCAATAACAAGTGTTAAATTCGTAATAAAGGAAGCTTGAAATGTAAGCACTCATTTTTCAACCTCAAAACAAGATTTTTATTAAAGAAATGGAAGCCTTAAGGAGTAGATTTGATTAGGAGATAGTTTTTGGAAAGATTAAATGAGTCTTACAAAAGAAATAATCTCAAATGAAATTTTCAGAATTCAGATTTGAAAATGACCACTATTTAAACACCTATTTCCAAATGCCAAAAGGATGATTTTTTAAAAAAAAAAAAATGGAAGTCCTAGGGGATATATGTAATAAAGATCAAATTTTGACAAAGATAAGAAAGGTTTATCAAGGTATAATCCTAGAACAATGAATGGTTTCCAATAATAATTGAACAATGTTTTCATTTTAAAAATTTGGTAAAATTCGTAATTAGGTAAACCACCTATTTAAACATCTATTTTCTAATCCCAAAATGAAGATTTTTATTAAAATAATGAAGGTGATGGCTATATGGGTCATCAAGGTTGAGTTTTGGTAAAAGCAAATATGATTTTACAAGAAGAAAAGCTATTTTTATTAAGTCTAGTAAATTTGGAAAGTTTTGCAAAGTAAAAGTTTTTCAAAAAGAGTTCTTGGTACTATATATATACATATAGATAGATCATCTCATAACCTTCATGATAATAGCTTGTAGATATCGCTTATATACATGATGCACTTGTAGAAACAAAGTTAGAAAAGTAAGGTCACATACTTCATATTAGGCATTATCTAAGTACATGAGAAATTATATTTTATCAACACTCATGAATCATGCATGACATTGAGTTATATATGTATATAATAGAGTCTTACAAGATATAATGATAGCTAAGTATCTGTCAAAGCTTTTGTACGATGTTTGGTTTGAAATTAGAAGGTAAATTGTGGAATAGGAAATTCGTATAGTATTCTGCACCATACTGTTCATGGACCAAACGAACTTATTTGTTGGAAATAATTTTAGAAATAGATAGCTCTCGTCGAATAGGTAAAAATCGGGATATAATATGCGAAATTCCGAGTTAAAATGACAAAGTTATGGCCGTTTTAAGTTGGAATTTCCTCTTAGACGAATTTTGACGAACTTGTTAGAATAGACTTTACAAGTTCATTCAAACTTCATAGAAATACTCATTAGAGTTATTTCTTTTGATTAGGAAACTTGAGAGATGGACTAGAACTTCTCGAGGACTATTACGATTAAGTAGATTTTCGAGCCATGGCAAAGTGAGTTCATTATCTCAATATTACATGCTTGTAAATGTGCTTGTAATGTTAGTGGCATTAGAATTAGTACAAGATAAAATTGATTGTATGAATATGATTTCTATATGGATGAATTGATAATAAGAATATCGAAATGAGCTTGTTGTAATTATTTGAATGACATAGTATAGATTTGATCTATTGAAATCTCTATGATCACCCATAAACTGTTAAATTTTTATGCTATGATCTTATAATCAAATTAACATGCATACCATATGTAAGTCACATTGCATAGGTTATTATACCTTTGTGGGAAGAAGGCATAATAGCTGGGCAACGAGGGCTGTAAACTCAAATGTTGGCATTTGGGTCGGAATTGAATATATGTGTGGTGGGCACTTGTATCAACCACAATAAAAAATTAAGAATGTGTATGGGTAGGCACCTGTATCAACCACAATAAAAAGTGAGAAATTTAAATGTTAGTCGTATGGGCCTAGAACACCTAACCCTGAATGGAGAGTGTAAATCCATTCAACATAAGATTTCCGGAAGGTCTTATGTATTGTATGCTTACATGTTTGTGCATTTCATATGATTGCTAATAACTTGTTTGTTAAATATTACTTGCTGAGCATTTACCTTTGGAAGTGGAACTCACTAAGCTCGTAAGCTTATACCCTTACAGTTTCCTATTGCAGTATGAATATTTGTGGCTATCTTAGAGAAGCCACTTCCCTCAAGTACAATTTTTGGAACTTAAGGAGCTTCTTGAAGAAGTTGGGACCTAAATGTAGGCATAGACTTCTAGTTGAATCTCCTATATTGATATATGTAATGGTTGTTGTAAGAGACTTATGAGGACTTAAGAACTCTTAATCTTTTGATGGGGGTTTGCCCCTTAGCTCATGTAATAGATTAATGTAGCGATAACTGTTATGATTGTAAGCCCCAAAATTTTCGAGAATGGTTTTGGAATACCAAATTCGAAACCCTAAAGTCTGACCCAAGTTGAAACCAAACCTTAAACAATTTCGATCACGGAATTTCATAAGAGAATCTTCAAAACCAAAAATAGAAAGTTCAATAATCGCTCAATTCGAAAACCCGAATATGAGAAGATCCACCTATCCGATCCTTGATATAAACCTCTCAATTTCTAGGGTAAAGTTGGATTAAACCCTAACCCTAGTCAAACCGGAACTTCAAAAGTCAACAAAGAGCAAGACAATCAAGTGATTTCAACTCCGACAATCCTGCGTTCTCAAACCCTAGAAAATGAAATCGAGTTAGTGGCTTAATATAGTTCGTAAATATAGGGTAACATAAAAATATCAGATTCGCGAATTTCGAGTGTTCTTCGGACTCAAACGGGATCAGTTCTCGAAAAGCGTTTACCGGAGCTCGAAATATTAAAAATATTCCAATAACACCAAAAGAATCGTAATTAAACAAGGATTTCAAAAATATCTGTTTTAGAATTTTTCGGTAGCTAAAAATAACAGATATAGCTCGTTTACGCGTATCTTTATTACTACCGGTATTTGATATGTCTGTCTACTATTCATAGTACTATTCCTACTATTCATTACTATTTCACTATCTCTACTTTTTCTTACAGCTATTTCTTACTACCTACATACCTATTTTCTTACTTTTTATATTTCCAATACATCTTATATCAAATCATATCTTATATGTTACTTATTTTCTTACAAAATTCACACAAAATCAACTCACTCTCTCTCTAATCCCTCTAAGGCCGGCGTAACTCCCCCTCTTTTTCTCTCAATTATTTTTCTTTTTCAATTTATTTTATTACATCAAAAATTCACTCCAAAAATTCTATAAATACCCCCTTCCTCCTTCATTCTTTCACACATCCATTTTACATAACAAAACTCTACCAAAATACTCTCTCAAAACCTCTCTCCAACAAATCTCTCTCAAAATACTCTCTACCATTGACTACACTTCAAGAAGAAAAATATCAAACACAAAACCCATTCATCTCTTTTCAAACCTTCCATTAAACCTTAGGTAAAATCCTACTTAAATTTCTTTATCATGTTCATACAACTTAGCATGAGCTTAATGTATGTTTCTTAGACTCATATGAGTTAAAGAAGCAACAAATTTCATGTTTTGTTTTTGTTCATGTTCCTATTTTATATTATGTTGTTATATTGTTTTATTGTTATTATTATTTTGCTCTAATCTAACTTATATAATATTATGTATACTATGTATATATATTTATTTAGAGCATAAAGCTCATTTGTTATTTATTTATTTTCATGTCTTGCTATTTATTTATTTACTTGTTTTATGCAATTTATTAAGACTAGTCTTTCTAGTCTTAGACTTGTCCATATCAAGTCAAAATAATTTTCTTTTCTTTTCTTTTAGGACTAGTCCATTCTTAGTCCCAGGTTGCCTTGATGAAGCTAAGGCTCCCAATACATGATCGGGATACTTATGAAGCTAAGGTTCCCAATGCTTGACAATTTTTTATGTTTATTTACTTCAAGTAATTCTTTTATCTTATTATGTATTATCTTTACTTTTACATTGCTACATATTCATGCATGATTATATATTGTTGTCTTAAGAGAAAATAAAAGTGGTTCTTTCTTAAATAAAGAAAAGTAAACAAGATTTCTTAACAAAATGAATTTTCAACAAAAAGATCTTAGTTTTATTTAAACTCTTTTCAAAGGATGAGCTAATCATAAATTCTAGAAGAATTATTATGGAAGATATCTTCAAAATAATAAAAGGAACTCATTTCTTTTAAAGAAACTAAATACTCCATCAAGATAAGAATTTTTAGTCTTGAACTAAAAACTTAAACTCAACTATATCTTTTAATAGGATCACTCTAGGCTTCGAAAATCACATATTATGAAAGTAACTTCAAAACTTGGATTTTATATTGTTATTATCTTTTCAAAATTTAAAATGAAGTTTTATTAAGTTCTAAAGTTAACAATTCTTTATTAAGAAAGCTTTTCTTAAGAATAAAACAAGTTTTTCAAATCAAGATAAGATCGACTCACTATTTTAGAAACCAACTTAGAAAAATAAACTTTTCCAAGCAAGTAAGTTTAAAGGTAAACTTATTTTCTAAAGAAGGAGAATGATATAACAAGGAGAGGAAAACATACATTTAACACAACTCCCTATATTTGACCACATCAAAAACTTAAAGGATATTTTGAAAAGCTTTTTTTTAATCACTAGAAATAAAGTTGGTAGATAACTTAAAGAACCAAATTTTTGGAATGAATTTACTTTTGAAAAGTAAGAAAATAAAATAGAAAAACATTTACTCATAACAACTCAAATAATTTCTGTTTCCTTCTAACAATTCAAAAAGAATAAATTTTTCAAAAGTTTATCTCTTAAAACCTTTAAAGACAAATGTTTACGAATATCATATTGAGACACACTACAAAAGTCATGCATACAATATGAGTGTCTATATATGTTCAAAGGATTTTTCAACCACATATATATATATATATATATCCATATATTTTGCTTAAGGATTTTTGAGTGAAGTAAAGTTTGGAAAAATCATATTTTGTGAACTATAAATTCATAACTATTCTGTACCATAGTATTTTCAACTAAATGGCTTTTATGACAAAAATAACCTTAGAAATGGATAAATCTTTTTGAGTAGGTAGAAAACGATATATTATAAGTGCAATTCCAATTAAAATGACCAAGTTATGGCCGTTTTAAGTTGGAATTACCTCTCTATGAATTTTAACGATCTTGTGACATAGTTTTTGATAAGTACCATAGAATCAATAAGAAATACTCATTATGGGTATTCTTCTTGATTAGGTGATCCCGATGAGGAGTATTCATACCCGAAGGATTATTTTGATTAGTAGATTTACCGATTGACTCATCCGTAAGAAAGATAGATCCTCATAGCCAAGTGAGTTTATTTCTTACCATTTCATACTTAGTTGTGCTTGTAGCTAAAGGCACTAGAAGTAGGAAAAGATGAAAATAAATTATGTATGATAATATTAGTTGAAAGAATGTTAAGCATACCGAAGCATGAATTGTTGTTAATTAACTTATGTTTTACTATTATTTTGGTGGAGTGTGTGCAAAATTCTGTGATCACCTTTAAACTACTTTAAACATATACTATGAATTATATTAATTGATTCATGCATATCACGTAGTTAATTTCATTGCATGAGCTGCTATTCTCGATGGGACAAGAGTTTAGTAACCGGATGTGCAATAGCCAGAAATCTGCAAGATGGGCGATTAGGAGCATGAAAGAACTATTTTGTGATGGGCTAGTTGGAGCCTGAAATAAACTACATGAGTTGGATTTTAAGATGGGTTTTTAAAGAGTCTGGAACATCTAATCCTGAATGGAGGGTAAATCCATTCAAACGTATGATTTTCGGTAGATCATATGTATTGCTTAATCACTTGCTGTGGCATGCATTCATATGCTTGTTTAATAACTTGTTTGAAATTATTTATACAAGTACGTTGATTTAGGAATATTCTCACTAAGCTAGTTATGCTTAAACTCCGATATACCTTTGTTGTAATAGGACTATATCTTTCATGACGAGGACTACATATACCCGAGTTGGATTATGATTTAAGGAGCTTCTGGAAATCTTCTGAAGATCTTAGGTAATTATCTTTTAATATCTTTTGGTGTTAGTATTATTTGGTTATGGGAAAGATTTAAGTTGTTATTATGATTGTTTGGAGAATTATAAGGGAAAACCCCTAAGATGATGTAAGGATTAATTCTCTTAACGATAAATTTGATATTTATTTAGATTCTTGTATACTGTATTTACTATCTCAAACTATACATCCCACCGGTGTTTCCTATTGTTGTGATAGATACCTTACATATGGTGTTGAAAACTTTCGCATGACTTCGGGAAGTCATTCTTAAGTTTTAATACCGTATGTGGTGGACTGCCACGTTTAGGGTACCCTCTGAGGCATGACAATGATTTACCTTCTTATGTTATGTATGTCTCATTAAGCTATTTCGATTCAAAGTATGGTTCCCTATATGTTGAACGTGAGCCTTGCACCTGGTGTTTAAACTCACGGAGTGACTAAGGTTATTATACTTGAGTTTAGATATCGAGTGTGGCGGACTATTGCGTTTAGGGTACCCTTTGGGGTGTGACAGTTTAAGTTAGTATCAGAGCATGGTTAAGAATCTACAATCATAACTTTAATTAATAGACTTAAGGAGAAATGAAAAGAGAAGACTAAGATAGGATAAGAATAAAATAAAGAAGGATTTGATAAGAATAGCTTAGGTAGTATGGGTATTACAATTCTAATTTCTTCTTCTTTTATGAATAGCTTGCTCCTGGTAAAGCCCGCCTAGCGGCAAGGCAAATGCGTAAGCACCCGATGAGACTTTGGTTGAATACCGTTTGAGAATTAGGGTATTATGTGAAGACTTTACTTTAGCTGGCCATCCTAGGTCAATCCAAGAGATGTTTAATATGTGGAAAAGAGGATTGATGAACACTGAGTGGAGAAAGTAGTGACCAACATAGAGTATTGCTCTATAAGGAAGAAATGTTGATTGGAGCTTGATGTGATTTATGCATTGGAAAGGATTGCTGTTTATAAGTTGGGACAACCATTGTTGCTAGAAGCTACTTTTGGTTGAGGAATGAAGGAAAACCAACCTTTCTCGATTTTCAAATCTGGAACCCAATTAGAAATCTGTTTGTGTATGCCCATGACTTGTTGCGAGATCACACCGATTAGCTTCGAGCGAATGCTAAAAGTCACTTCTTTTAGTGGGGAGTGTATGAGGAAGTATTACCTCCACCTACCGATATGGCTCAGCCCCCTCCGCTAAGTGAAATCGATTACTAACCACACGAGGAAGAAGTAGATGAGATAGAAGGAAATGATGATGAAGAAGGAGAAGAAGTAGTTTATAAAAAGGAAATATGAGAATTTAAGGAAGGAAGCGAGATCCTGTGTTTGACCCACGAGTCAAGCTGAATTTCGTAGTTGCAACCTTAAAAGATAGGTCATAGTAGCTTTGTTGTGCCGGATGTTGCCTATGGTTGTTGTTGTAGTGATGTTTTAAATCGTTATATTTCGTTTTCAATTCCAATGTAAGGTTTTTTGTACATGCAGTTGAAGTTTTAATGAAGAACTATGTTATGTTTTAAAGTTGAGATTGTAGGGTTTTATTGATACAAAATTCGAAAATTTTATTAAAACACAGCGAAAAAACGAAAACCCTATACCAGTATCCATGTTTCTTGATTAGATTTGCATAAAAAAGGTTTCTTGAATATACCTTATATTGATGCTTCAAAACGATTAGCAGATCGATTTGCAGGAATCACCGTCTCGCAATCCCCTCTGTAGTATCCACACACGAATGATTGTGTGCTAGCACTCAAGAGCACAAATCCAATTCGTGTCGGAATTATTTTTCTTCTTTTCTCTCCTTTAGGTTTGTAGAATTTCTCTGTTGTCTAATGTGACGTCAAAGAGTTTGACCTAAAATGCTGTCTATAGATCTATATATTAGACATATAGGAAACCCTAAAGGAAACCCTAGAAGATATATATGATTAGATATTTATTTAATATTTAATGAAATACATTATTTCATTAAATATTAATTATCTGTCATAATCATTTATTATCTTAAATAATTTAAGAATAATAAATATAATAATTCCTATAGGTTTAAATATGAACCCATAATATATTTCATTCGTTCTTTTGTGTATGATCTTGTAGGTATACCTAATGTTGGCAGTAGGTCTTAAACACCTTTTAGACCTACAAGACATCATTGGACTCTAGCAAGACATTAGTCTACCCAAATTAGGTGAATATCAGTAATCTGATTTTTGTTTGATATATAATTTAAGTCATTATCCTTTTTGTCACATGATATCTAGATTGAACATAAGACATGGAGGGTGTCATTCTTATATTATTTAATCTTGTCATTTCTCGATTTCCAAGTGATCTGATAATACAAATAAAATTGATCACACTATCAATTCATTTGAGCTGGCCATGCATTTCTCAGTCTCACTTATCTAGGGGCCCAGAGATATCTCTCTCATAACGAGAGGGACAAACCCCATCTCAATCACTCAACTTCCTTTACATAATATACATTATGCCCAAACTTAACCTTTATAATTATCCGGTTAAAGACACGTTTGATTGAGTTGAAACATAACGTTTCTCATGTTGGAACCTATGGTGATTTTATGTCTAAAGATATGTTGACATAGTTATTATGAAAATCACTTATGACAGTATTCCATGTAGTGATCTCATAGTGGGTCAATTCAGCACACAGTCATCTAATATGTGCCTATGAGTTTCATTTGTATCACCATACAAATAAACATCCCATGTTTACCAAATAAAAAAGAAAACTCATACTAAATTTGATTCATTATCATTCCCATAATAATGAGCATCTAGGAACATTTAGAATAATAAATTATTCATGGATTTCTATTATAAAGTAAATATGCAAACAATACAAAAGAAATGCCTCTGTTTATTTATATATATAAATATCAAATGACAATATCCAATAATTGGCTTAGGGCACAATCACTAACAATCTCCCACTTGCACTAGGCTAAATCATACATGTATCTAATACCCATTGACCTAGTATGATGATCATGCTTTGCCTGCGCAAGAGGCTTGGTAAATGGATTAGCAACATTGTCATCAGTTGAAACTTTGCATACTTTCACATCTTCTCTCTTGAATGAGATGATATCGTCTGAGTATGTGTTTTGATCGTTGATGTGATCTGGGTTCCTTAGCTTGCGCAATAGCACCATTATTGTCACAATAAAGGTTTACTGGATTCGTAATGCTAGGAACAACACTTAGTTTTGTGATGAACTTTTTGATCCAAACTGCTTCCTTTGCTGCATCTGATGCTACTATATATTCAGCTTCTGTTGTAGAATCTGCTACAGTGCTTTGCTTTGAACTCTTCCAGCTTACTGCACCTCCATTCAAGGAAAATATATATCCCGATTGCGATCTAAAATCATCCTTGTTAGATTGGAAACTTGCATCTGTGTAACCATTTACACCTAGCTCGTCTTCCAGTCCTCCATATATCAAGAATACATCTTTAGTTCTTCTTAAATACTTAAGAATATTCTTGACCGCTATCCAGTGAGGTTCACCAGGATCTGATTGGTATCTACTGGTTATGCTCAATGCATATGACACATCTGGTCGAGTGCACAACATGGCATACATGATTGATCCAATAGCTAAAGCATAAGGAATCTTACTCATGCGATCTCGCTCATCTTTTGTCATAGGACATTAAGTCTTGCTGAGATTTATACCATGCGACATTGGCAAGAATCCTCTTTTTGAATCTTGCATACTGAACCTATTCAGTACTTTGTTTATATATGTACTCTGACTTAGGCCAATGATTTTTCTAGATCTATCCCTATAGATCTTAATGCTTAAAATATAGGCAGCCTCACCTAAGTCTTTCATTGAGAAACACTTTCCTAACTAAGACTTGACCTTCTGCAAAGTAGGAATGTCGTTTCCAATGAGTAATATGTCATCTACATATAGCACTAGAAAGAAAATTGTACTTCCACTAATTTTCTTCTAAACATAAGGTTCATCTTCGTTTTTAATTAATCCAAACTCTTTGACTACTTCATTAAAACGAAGATTCCAACTCCGTAATGCTTGCTTCAATCCATAAATGGATCTTTGAAGCTTGCAAACCTTTCCAGAATTTTCAGGATGAACAAAACCCTTGGGTTGTATCATATACACATCCTCAAGTAGGTTTCCATTAAGAAATGCTGTTTTGACATCCATCTGCCATATCTCGTAATCATAATACGCAGCAATGGCAATGAGAATCCTGATGCATTTGAGCATAGCAACTAGTGAAAAGGTTTAATCATAGTGTATACCATGAGTTTGCTTGAAGCCCTTTACCACTAGTCGTGTTTTAAAGGTATGCACTTTGCCATCCATATCAGTTTTCTTTTTGAAAACCCACTTACACCCAATGGTCTTAGTACCTTCAAGTGGATCAATCAAAGTCCATACTTGATTGTCATGCATGGATTGCAATTCAGATTTCATGGCATCCAACCATTTCTCGGAATCTGGACCCATTAAGACATCTTGATAGGTAGTGGGCTCATCTTGATCTATAAGCAATACATCACGACTATCTGTTATGAGAAATCCATATCTCTCGGGTTGATGTCGTATCCTATCAGACCTGCGTGGGTATTGTGTTACTTATGGAGGATCAATAGGTAACTGTGTGCCATGTTGACTTTCAGTGACGGTATTATACTATTTTGTGGATCTTGAACTTCTTCATATTTACTTCACTCCTACTGGTTCTTCAGATAAACTCCTTTTCTAAAAGATACCATTCCAAGCAACAAACACTTTGTTTTCAGAGGGATTATAAAAGTAGTATCCTTTGGTTTCTTTTGGATATCCACAAAAAGGCATTTATCTTATTAGGTCCTAATTTGTCTGAGGCTTGACGTCTCACATAAGCCTCACAACCCAAATGTTGAGGAAAGACAGAAGGCCTTTTTCCAGTCCATATCTCATATGGTGTCTTTTCTACCACCTTAGAAGGAACACGATTTAATGTGAATGTAGCTGTTTCTAAGGCAATGGCCCCAAAAGGTGGAGGAAGATCTGTTTGACTCATCATAGATCGAACCATATCTAGTAAGGTAAAGAGTGGTGAATAACTTTGAGCTGAGCTATTTATATAGCATTGATAAGAGATGCAAGATCAATGTTGGTATTGAGTTAGCACTTTTTCTCATTCGCTAGCTACTGACACCCGGACAAAAGGGATATTCTGGGAGGTCACATCACTAAGCTGCTCATGGGATGGAGATTGGAAGGATCCGTCACTTGATAATGTTAAGGTTGATATTTAACCTGTTTTGGATGGCCCCTTCAGACATTGGGGACTTAAGAAGATACATATGGGGCAGAGTTCTTCTAGAGAATATACTACACCTCCTCGACCTACCACGAGCGATCTAGCTAGCTCTCTTCGGGGATCACTTGGTGGTTCTGATGTGCTACTATCCAAACAGGAGTTCGAAGCGGTGGAAAGAAAGCATGAGAAAGAAAGGTCAAAGAATAAGAAATTTAGGAAAGCCGTTTGGAGTTTTCTCCAGACACTTGCTAGGTGTTTTTCCGACTTATGAGTCCTCACCTGAGAGGACTATTTCTGAGGAAACTCCACAGCCTAGGGTGTATCAAAGGAAAGGGAAAGCTCCGATTGTTGCTGAACAATTGACTTTTGAAGATGAAGCGGTTGCTACTTTCGATAATGAGGAGGAAACTGATGACAATGAGGAGGATGTGAATGAAGATGAGGATGAGAATGAGGATGATGATGAAGATGATGATGCATATGATGATGAGGAGGGGGATAAGTGATGTACCCTCGCTGGATTTGATCTGACTTGATATATTCTTTTGTTTTCTTTTAGCCTTTCTAATCTGATGGTTTGTTCTTATTGAGATCCCCTTGTGGGAAGACTCTTTTGCTGCTGATTTCTAATGTTGATGATGGATGTTTAGGATAGGTTAACTTTTTTTTTTTTGTTTTGATTTTCTTTTTAGGTCAAGCTGGCTTAATTTTGTTTAGGGTTCACAAACCTTTACTTCTGATGGTGCTGCAGTCAGCTATTATTCCTGGAAACTGCTTTCACATGCGGAAGTTCTTATCTAAATTCCTTTATTTCTTCTTTTCCTCATTTGCATTGCATTGTGAGACATTGGGGACACTGTCTCAATTAAGTGTGGGGAAGGGGTATTTTGAAAGGAATATATTTGGGTCTTGATAGATTTTGCATGTACTTAATTGATCATATTACATTGATGATGAATTTGAATTATTGAACCCAAGTTTTTAAATCAAAATTCCCCCACTTACAAGTTTGCAAATGTGCTTAGCAGTTGAATATGAATTGAGTTAAGATAAATCTTGAAAATATACTCTTTAAAATTATTTGAATTAGCATTCAAATTAAAGTAAAAGCGACTTACATAATACCTTACTCACCCATTTTGTAGTTGGGATACTTAGTTAAAATTTTAGAATAAAATCTAGGTGGGGTAATCTTACTTGCTATTTAGTAATGGAATTTAGAGTTTAGAAGTGGATTGAAGTCCTTAGTTGAAAGTTAAACGGTTATGTTTTTAAACTTGTTGATTTGTATATTTTCTTTTCAAAAATTTTGAGAGCCCTCCTAATATTTTGTGAAAGAGCATATGATGTTTATCACTTGGTGATCCTTTATGAATAACCTCTTTGAATTTAAAAAAAAAAAAAAAAGCCTTTACTCCAATGACTCAAGCAATTGAGTTATGAGTATTCTGAACTTGAATGTTAGAGTGAGGGAGAGTTCGATGGGGTCCCTTTAAAACCTGGTTACTTAGGTGATGAGCCCGGGATATGCCGACACAATGAACTCACTATAACGAGAAGGAAAGAAATGTAAAAGTTCATTATATGAGCTTTGAATAAGTAATAAGAGCTGAAAAGATACGAGCTATACCCCATCCAAAGGAAACCCCTTTGAAAGCTATAAAAAGAATTTGAAGAAATTTAAAATGAAGGAGAAAATCCAAGGGAAAAAACGGATGCAATTACTTTCACTTTATATTATTGTGCTTAAAGAAGTGGTTGAAAAGTTTATATACTCATTAACAGGTGGTGAAGTATAACTGGGTCTCTTTTGCTATTGTTTGACTTTGTAATTACTTTATGACTCTGGAATCTACTGTTAAATGGTGAGGGTAAAGTTTGACTTACCTGGATTAATCTTAAAATTTTGATTTTAGTATGCTAATTACATTTATACGGTAGGTTTGAGCAATAAGTACAAAGTGAGTCGCTATGGTCTAAAAGACTTGATGAATGCTAAATGAACTCTGAATTTATGAAGAATTCATGGGTATATTTGATGATGGATTTTCTTTGTCCTTTGTTGTTTACTTGAGGACAAGCAAACGATTAAGCGTGGGGAAGTTTGATAAGTGTCATAAGACCCTCATTATTTGTGCATTATTGAGCATATTTTATATGCTATTTGAGTAAGTCATTAAAGGAAAGAACTTTTATTGGGTTAATTACTTGTTTCAGGGATGATTATGGAACAATGGAGCTTTTCAAGAGATTTATTATGAAAGAACCAAGTTATTGAAGGATTATGGAGCCTAGATGAAGTTGCTGGTCATACACTAGTAATTATACACTACTAGTGTAGATTTGGAGGATAAACTTGAAGAAAAATCAGCTTTTTCAATGTACACGACCCGAGCTACACGGGTAGTGTAGGATGAGTAGTGTACACATGACAACAAAGGAAAATGCGTTGGAATTATGTTGTACACGCCCCGACCTACACGGGTCATGTAGGGTACCCGTGTATGAGCAATTTTGTATAAATACGCCTTCTTTCATTGTTTGGAAGAAGAGAGAGAGTCAAATATCATTCCTAACCCTAAATTTCGTCTTTTGGAGAGCTTTTCAAGAAGAATTGGCGGCACAAACATCCGGAGTCACAACAATTGTTTCAAAGGGGGTTTTTGTCATTATGTTTTATTTAAACTCTTCTAGATCTATTGTTTCTATTGTTTATCATATGGAAGAGTAGATTTGTATGCCCTAGGTTTTGTGAAACCCTAACTCATGTTCTGAATTGTTATCAATTGATGAAAAGTTTTTATCTTGAATTCATTCATGTGATTTTATTGTCTTGTGATAATTTTTTGGCCAGGATTATTGCTTGTTTGATTCTTATTAGTTAGAAAGAGATTTCAACTAATAGGATAGATCTTACATGAATGATAAATTTGCATGTTTCACCCAGACATAAGGAGGCTTCGAATTTCTGCAATAAATATTAAATCTTTATTTAGGGTTTGTGAGTTTTATGCAATTTTACATTGGTGTGAGTGAAGGAAGAGATTCCCATTTTCTCATGTAAAATTAGGAATCAATTGACTTGAAGAAAGTAATTGGTTTAATTTAGAAACCCTGCAGTTCAAGATTTGATTTTTCATCAGTTAAATTTATCATAAGTATTAAGAGTTAGGGTGGAACAAAACTAGGGGCATTGTTTTGAATTGAATTAAATTAAGGAAAGTTTTCATATTCTATAATTAGGGTTTGTCAATTATTAGAATAATTAATTATTAGGGTTAATACAATCTTTTGATAATTTAGACTAGATAGTAGTGAAAGGGTATTACTAGTAATTGCCCATAGATCTTTAGGACGACATCCGAGTTAATTTCCATACTACAAGATAGGTACGCTGCCTTGTGTGGATCTGAATTAATTGGATTATAAATTTTAGACTTGGTGATCATACACACATCAAGCCACATGTAATGGAAGACATGAGACATTAGAAGTTAGGTATGAGATTAGAGATTCTCGAGTTTCATGGCACTTTGACACCAAAAGAGTTTCTGGATTGGCTAGCCACTATAGAGGAGATACTAGAGTTCAAGGGTGTTCCTGAGAATAAAAAGGTACAGTTGGTGGTGACTCGACTTCGTGATAGAGCCACAGCATGGTGGCAATAGACAAAACTAACCTGACTTAGGTTGGGTAAATCAAAGATCACTTTGTGGGAGAAGATGAAGAAGCATATGAGATCAGAATTCCTACCCTGCAATTTTTAGCAAATCATATATCAGAGATTGCAGAATCTAAAACAGGGCAACAAGTCATTTGATGATTATACTACTAAATTTTATTTATTAGTTGTTAGGAATGAGATTCTTGAGTTTGATGATCAATTAGTAGCAAGATATATTGGGGGTTGAGGGTACAATTAAAAGATATGTTGAATTTATTTCATCCTATTAATGTGTCTACTCATCAAAGGCCATTGATACTTGAAAAACAACAAACGAGATCAAGTAGATTTTGAGCAGTGGTGTAAGTGCAAGTGGTGGGTATTGAGGTTAATCATGCATGGTCTAGTGATGTAGGTATTATTGGTAATAGTAGTGTTGGAAGATTCATTAAACCTAACGTGGGGACTAAGTAGTGGTGGCATAAAATGTTTCAGATGTGGTGAGGTAGGCCATAGATAGTCAGATTGTAGGGAGGAGGGAAAGAAAGTGCTTTTTGTTGAAGATGAGGACAAGGGAGGTGACCATGAATTCTTTGAAGTGAAGGGTAGTAGCGATCCAGTTTTCGATGAAGAACCTAAAGAACTCGTGACCGAAGATGGTGAGGTGAATCTATTAGTCAAGAGGTCTTGTGTAACCCCTAGATTTGATGAGGAAAACTAGCTAAGGACAAATATTTTCCAATCTACCTATACTATTCTAGGTAAGGTGTGCCATTTTACGATTGATTCAAAAAATTGTGAGAATATTATATCTACAAAGGCAGTATAGAAGCTGGGAGTATAGACAAAGTAGCACCCCAAACCCACAAATTAGCATGGTGAAGAAAGGTAGTGACGTGAGTGTTTCCAAACATGCCTGAATTACATTCTCTATTGGCTCCAAATATAGGGATTCTGTTTGGTGTGATGTGGTGCCAATGTATTCCTGCATTTACTATTTGGAACACCCTGGTAGTTTGATAGAGGTGTGATCCATGATGGCAGGACTAACACATATAGTTTCACATTTAAAGGTGTTAAGATTGTGCTTGTACTAAAGAAAGACTGATGAAGCAAAGTACTAATACTAGCATGTTATCTATAGCTAAGTTTGAGGAGGAATTACATGAGTCAGAGGTGTTGTGTGCTCTAGTGGGCAAAGAGATTGGGAAAAAAAGTTGAGTTACCAAACAGGACCAGAATTCATGGAAGGGCCATAGATTTTGTGCATAGCCTAAGGGGGTTGGGAATGGTTCATGATAGTTCAACAAAAGATATATGTATTGTGAAGCATTTCATCACATGCACCAAAGATCATCCAAACAATTACAATTCGAGGATGAATTTTGTTCACCTGACGGAGGATGATGCAGTAGAAGAGATAGCACTTCGGTGTTTGGAGAAATAGCTTGGGACAAGACGAAAAACGAAGAAGAAGCTTTGGAATTTAGCACAGGCAATTTAGGCCATTGGCCTAGAATTCAAAGCTGCTGGCCTTTAGTTCAAACACAGCTAGCTTTGGATGATATTGCTCTTGTTCGCATGTGGTGCACCAACTCATTACGTCGCCGGCCTCCATTATATGCTGCCAGCATTGAAAGATAGCTCGTCGGCCTTCATGCTAGCATAGGATGTTTTTTCTTAGTTTTATTTTTTCTTTTTTTTTTTCCTGTTTTAATTAAAGGCCGCCAACTTATGTCTAGTCGAAAGTTTAATTAGTTGTTTTATGTTTTAGGGTTTTTATGTAAAGTTATTATAGTCCTTAGCTTTGTTTTGAATGGATATCTATTGACATTTTATGAAAACTTTGTGAGAGTGTTTCCTCTTTTATCCAAATTTCAAATTTTTGTGAGATATTGTTATTTGATGCCAATCACATAGGTATTTTGAGAATCAATAGGCTTTTGAAAATCACGGGATGATAATCGTGTGTGATTCAATGTCTTAAGATAAACTCTAGTTTTCATTTGCTTCTACGCTGCGTTAGTTGTTAGACAAGTGATGCATTTTAATTGCTAAGCTTAATCACATGGTTTTTTTTTGCGATTCACCTTGTTTCTATATAGATTATTCTAATCCCAATTTATGAGATAGCAATAGCTAATAACAGCCAACAAATGTTGGCTCGAGTGGTTATAATTTGGATGTGTAGTGTTCGAAACTTAGGTTCAAATTTCACAGACAATAGTCAAAAGGTTGATATACACGTGAAGAGAGGTAGATAAATATTTATGGTATTTAAACATATTAAAAAATATTACTATTTTTCTTCATCCAAAAACATAATGAGTAGTGCTTGTACTCCACACTGATTGCGTTAGTGTAAAACATTTTTCCCGCAGTCCCTCATCCTTAGACAATAGTCATCTATATTGCAGCGTAAAAATAATTATAATTTTTTATTTAAAAATTTAATTAGATAGAGTTATATTATAAACATAAGAAATTGAAAATACACAATCGTTGTGAATCTACTTCAACCCAAACGTATTCCAAAAATTGTGAAACTCGAATACATGCACCATATCCATATATCCCTTTTCACATTAATAATAATTCTTTAAAATGTACAACTTAAAAAAAATGAAATATCTAAATATATTTTTGTATAATGCACAACAAAAGCTATGGCATCCATATTTCAAAAAGGTCTTCAGTTACTGAATCTGTTTTGTAAATTATTCCAAATCAGTTCCTTCTCCTTAGGTTAAGATATCGAATCATTTATCTCTGCTTCACTCGTACGACAATTATAGAAATTATAATTTGTTTTTACAAAATAAACAAAAGACCTAATATGTAAAATGCCAATGAGTGATTATGATCACCATAAGTACAAATACATTAAATACAAGTAAATGTCATCAACATATAAGGCATATATTATAACGAAAATCACATGGACTTATACTAGTGATGGATAATTAATTAATTAAATTGTGTGATTTACTATTTTCCTTTCACATTTTGTTTTAGTTGTGTTGCATATAATATTCTAAATTTATTCATATTACAATACGAGATTTTATTCTTGTTATAACATGAGATGCCTAATCTCTTGTAGGAAAGTTCTTTGACATTTAATATTTCATTCATTTAATTGTATAAGTTTTCTCACATAGAACAGGTGTAGATTTTAAATTAAAAAATAAGGAAAAAAATATTAGAAAATGAAAAAAAAAACAAATAAGAAACCATTCAAAATGATAACTTTAAAATTTAAATTTTTTATGGTCACTTTCCAATTTTTACTAAAACATCTCCACGAAATTGTAAATAATAATAATTGCAAAATAATCTCATTGTTCTCCATATCTATATATAAAAATACAATGAAAAGTTAGAGCGCCGCACCCCCCGCCCCACCACATGGCATGAAGGAAAAGGAAACCTAATCGTTTCTCAGGCAATTTACTAAAATCTTACATTTTGATTATAAATATTCCCAATTATATTGTCAATAGCAATGCCTAAATACATTGTGTTTCCACTTTATGGCTCCATTTAGTAGCAAATATTTATACGAAAATATATCAAATTGGTATTAAATTTGAGGATAATTTTGGAAAACCCAATAAATTTTCACAGATATAAGCAAATATTAAAAAAATAAAAAAGTATTTTCAATAACTTTATAGTTTTAATGGCATTATAATTTATTCAACATTTTACAATGTAAAAGTGATAAATTTTAGTTTAAAGACATAATCTAAATTTATTATTTACGGACTAAATAAAAAATTTAGACATACCCTAACCATATAAAAATTTCTATGAATCGGTGGATACTTAGGAAACCATTAAAGATATACCTTAGTCATATTGAAATACCCCAAACCTTCACCTTAAATTAGAAAATGAATTTAGATAGATTAAATGAATTATAGGATAATTAGACAAGTTGATATGATTATAATAGTAATAAATTAAGTTGAAATTGAGATTTTAGATTCCTAAATCTCTAAACATGTCATTAAAATGTTTAAAGGCTCCTAAACTCTCAATCTTTGGTTTAAATCTCAATTCTTAAATCTTTATAAATTTGAGTTTATTTGTTTCTATACAACTATCAGTTCTTAAACCTAAACTCAAATTAAAATCTTTTTATCTAATATAAATTCCTAAATTAAGTTCTTATTTTAAGTTCTTAATTTCTAACCTAATGGTTCTGAAATCATTTCCTAAATATTTTTGGAAATAAATATATTGATCTGAAAGTTTTAGCCTTATACGTTTATTTTAAATTATCTCCTAATTCATTTTATATAAGCTTTGTTTCCTTTCTCTCTTTTTTATTTGTTGCCTTCTCTCTCTCCCTTCTTTCTTTTCCATTGTTTGTTTTTCTCTTTCTTTCTCCTTCTCTCCTTCCTCAAAATCTAAGCTCCAAATCTCAAATCAACAAATATATGGGAGAAATCAAATATGGAAAACAAGTTTTAAGTAGGAATTAAGCTAGAAATTGCCTCAACAACAAATAAGGAGTAGTAGTGAAAAGAATCAAAAAGTGGAGTTTGCCCAAAAAGATAAGTTTTTCTATTTCCTTTGTTTTTATTATTTTTTGCATGTGTATATGATGCATTGATGCTATATTAGGTTGAGTTTGTGATAACAATGGATGAATGATAGATATATGTGGTTAATGCATATTAGAGAAGATGATGAATAGTGAATTGGGATTGTTGGGTTGTGGTTGATGTTGTTGGATGAAGTTTGAAGTGTTAGAAGTTGTTACAAGTGTTTATTTGATGTTAGAATTAGTGTAGGAGATGTATGAGTTAATGAACATGTGTAAAAATGAGTTTTCAAAACAAAGAAAATTCATGACAACTATCAGAAGAGCAATCACGAGCGTGATAAAGGGAGTGAAACACTTCGATCATGCATTTCTTAAACATCACGAGCATGATGCAGCCTATAAATTCATCACTTCCCAACTTGCTTGCTGTCTGCGCACAATGTAGCCTATAAATTCATTTGTCTCCCATTTGCTTTTGCCATATTCCTTCTCTCCTTCTATGTCTTCTATCTTTCTTTCTTTTTCATTTTTCATTTTTCATTTCTCTCTCTCTCTTTCTCTTTCTCTCTCAAAGTCTTCTCGAAAGACTTAAAAAAGATTAAGAACTTCTCGTTCCAGAGAAAGAAATTAAAAAAAAAAAAATCAACAACAGCAAACCGTCCAGAAGAAGAGGAAAACAAAGAAAAAGAAAAGAAAAGGAAAAAAAAAGAAAAAAAATAAAAAATGAATCTAAAAGCTCCTCCGATCTTCAAAAGTCCATATCTTTCACATATAACAACCGATTTCAATTCTGGAAGTAGTGTTGTAATCGTGGCGATACGCTTTTCAATTCAAGACTCACTACAAGAAAAATAGTCTTTAGTTACGTTAAATAAACATCGCTAGATGCAGAATTAACGTCGCCAAATAATTTTAGCCACGGTTAATAAACATGGCTAATAAACGTTGCGAAAGGTGTGTCATAGATTAATTTAGGGACGTTTAAAATGTAAACATTGCTAGAAAAATTAGGGGCACCAATTCGAATTTACGAGGTCATACTCAAACGTGGCTAACAATAAAATGATAGGCGACGTTAATTACGTGACTAATATCCATTACACATTTTCTATTTAAACGTCGCCAATCCTGTTCCCTCCACTTTTTTAAATCTAGTTTTTTACACACGTTTGGGATGTTAAACGTGGCTATATGGTTAAGTGAAAACAAGGTATAATGGTTATAGGCAACTTTAATTACGTGACTAAATACTAATGGACATTGTGCATTCTTTTTTTAAATGTTGCCAATCCTGTTCCCTCCATTTTTTAAATTTGATTGTTCACACACATTTGAGATGTTAAACATGGCTATATGGATAATTTAAAACGAGGTTTAATACTGAATATTTTGCTAAACATGGCTAATTATTAAGTTTGGCAATTTTAAATATGGCTTAACGTACTTACTAAACCAATTTAGCAATGTTTACACATGGTAACATAATTGATTTTGTGTTGTTTAAACATGTCTACTTGACTTATTTAGTGGTGTTCATAAATACCTATTCTTCAAAAATATATTTATATAATGACTATACACCTGTTAAAGTAATATAGAAAATATAAATTTATTTGCCCATATATCACTGAATTTGCATTGGTAGTGTGGAAACAATAAACTTGAATAACATAGCTCATAAATGCAATAAGGAAACAAAAACACTTTGTGATTAAAATTTGTGCAATAGCCTAATATTAATAGTGGTCAAAGCAAGCTTTTATTATATAAATATACTGCTTGTTTCATATTAGAAAGATTAGGGATTTTCTTAACTTGCAGCTCCAACAATGAAAATATTAGGAAAGGAAAAAAAGGAGAAACTAGAGAAACATCATACGGTAGAATCGAGCTTATGATTGTAAAATAACATGGAATAATTGATGGAAATTACTCATGTGTTTTAATATTTTTAAATCCTTTGTGATCACATAGAATCATTGCAGGTTATTGATATGAAGAAAGCAACTAAGGCTAATATACTAACTAAAATAAGAAAGGTAAAGATTCAACTTCTTCCTTTGCTACACCTTATTGGTAATAGGATAAACTATGTATATTGCATATGGTGTATGGTCAATAAGTACGTATTCTAAGCAAAAACCTAGAATCTAAATGACACCGTTTAGGATTGTGGCTTACTTAATTAGACATCTACCTTCCGTGAATGTGAATGGGTCCAAGGATATAATTTACCAAAAAAAAAAATAAACTAAAGAATAGAAAAAGAATTGAAACAAATTGTACGCATAACGTGTCTTCTCCATTTACAAATATCCCATTTTGAAAATTTTATCATTGCCTCAAATCTATCTTCTACTAATCTAAATTGCATTGCTAAATCAATATAAGATGAAGAAACTTACAATATGTACCGTAAAACTAAAAAATGCAGTCTTGCTTCCACTGGGAAATGCAACCCCTGCTTCAAATCTGGTAAAAAACGAAATAAGGACAATTGAACTTTCAATGAGAAACTTTCTCCTATTCGAACAAACATTAACAAACAATATGACTTCAAAGTATATATACAGAGATTGATTAGAGAAGGACTTGGCTAATAGTGCATGATGAATATGTAAAACTACACATTTATCTCTAAAATGACTCAAAATTATACATAAATAGTTTAATTCTACTTAGCATTAACTTGACATGAGGAAAAATTGCATAATTAAGTAAAAATCAAACCAACATGTTTTTAGATCTATTTGGTGTGCATAGTTTGAAAGATCAATAATTATGCTCTAATCAACTAAGGCACTGCTCATATGATCTTATCTATTAAGTCCTTCATGGAATGTGACATAATGAGATATTGGTATGCATTTGTGCATTTAAAAGCTCATGAACTAAGTTCCATATGGTGCTCAGTAGTTGAAACTCGAAGAACGACAGATCAAAGACAAATTAAAGCTTCAATGACTTGAAATTAAAGCAAAAGTGCAGCATCGGTAGGCTAAGTCCAAAGAAAATTTCTTTCTTAGAATTAAGACATGCACTTTAAGGAGATTTGATAGAAAATTACATTCCTAAACTGATGTGTACTGATTTTATCTTTATAATCATTTGATTGAATTTGTTCTAGTTTTGGATAGAAAAATCAAACTGTGGATTCAAGTAAGGAACCAATACAAATCAAGGACAAATTAATGGTCATGATGTTTCATTTCTACCTAGATCCATAGCAGCCCCTCCACTTCACCCTGCAGCATCAATGACCAAACATTCATCAGCTTAACATCACAACAGAGCAGCCCCTGTCCACTAAGGACCTACAGAAGCAACACAATGGCAGAATAGAACAACTCCAGTGCTCAATGCCATGACATTAGATTAGCCAACAGCCCTGTAACAGCCACAAAACATACCAACATCAGCAGCTCTGTCAATCAAGTACCACAAGAACAATAGAGCAGCTCCAACACACTCAATTCCACCACCGACCAAACAGAACATCGTAGCCCATGAGCACCACACGTCGCTCCAACAACCAACAATAAGTGTCCCAAGCCTCCTCCACACCACACCAGAACAGGTGAACATCATCCCTCCACGCCACTCGACCAACGACCAGATGCTTGCCCAGTAGCAGCACTTGTCTCAAAGCACACACACCATGACAGTCGCAGCACAAGACAAACCAACGGCCTCTCCATTGAGCTTGCTCCACACTCCACACCAGAAGCTCCCCTGTCACACCATCTAGGCATAACACGCCATCTAAGCACAACACACATCCTTATACACGCACCATATCAGATCACGAAGGAGCATTGATTAAACAGAGGTGGTGGCGATAGAGGCCGCTCCACACACTTTACACCAAAAGCTTCCCTGTCACACCATCTAAGCACAACACGCCATCCTCATACACGCATCACATCAGATCAACGAAGGAGCTTTGATCAAATAGAGGTGGCAGTGATGGGATTTGAGGGTCACTAGCTAAAGTTATCTATCTTGGACTTTTTATTAAAACATAAAATAAAAAAGTCTATCTTGATCTTATATAGAACCATCTTGATCTTTCGAACTTTTTTTGTGGTTTGAAAAAGAAAAAAAAAAAAGTAAAACCAGACCATGATCCCTCCCTGTTTCCATTGGACTCTACCTTTGACTTTTTATTTTATGTTTCAACCTTGTATGAGGACTCATTACAACCTTAGACTCTAGCTTGGACTTTTTGTTAAGACACACATTCAACCTTATACGCATAACATGTTTTCTAACTCATATAAATCACATTGCTCTCATAAATAAGATGAAGGAACTTACAATATAAGGAAATAAGTAATCCTGCTTCCACTAAGATACGTAACCGTGCTTCCAACCTGCCCAAAAATGAAATAAGCAAAATAAAGGTGGAGCTTCGATTATTGGAAAGGGACTTAATTTGTTGTTCATTTAAAAAAAAAAAAAAGCACCTTTGATCTAATAGAGTTAGAGGAGGCGAATGGACGTGATGGACCATGTAGGTGGATGTAATGAAAGGTCACATGGGAGTCGTTTCTTTTGTTTCCCCAAAGCTTGAAATAGCGGGATGATAAAAGAGTCCTTGTTTTTATTTTTTTTTTTTTTCAAATATGAAGCTGGATTGTTCGGAAATACAAATAGTGACGTTTAATGATATTGAAAGAAAAATTAGTAACGTCTACTAAATGAAAGAGTTACAAATTAAAAGAAGATTAAATATTAGATGAAATTATTCCATAAACGTGACTAATAGTACACTTTAACTAACGTTTAACAGTCGTCGCTAAATTATAAAAGATAGGTAATGTTTGCATATTTGCAAACGCCGTCAAATAGCAAAATTCTTGTAGTGACCACAAGATAAGATTTTGACCATCTTAAAATTTTACTATTATAATCATGAACATAGAAGTTTCATAATATTAGAAGTTTTTTTTATTAGTTTTACTCTAAATATCTATTTATATGCTTATTTAATGATAATAATATAAAATTATACTATGCTAGTATATGTATTTAGACTATTTGATATTACATTTTTCTTATCAAAGTGATAGTAAACTGATAAATAAAAACACTAGATGGTAGAAAATTGATTATAATATTAGATAATTAATTGCTAGAGTACATTTGTTAAGAAATAGAAATTTAGAGGCAAATCGCTTGTGCTGAAATGTACCCGATAGGATCAATAACTGATCAAAATCTACCAATATAAAGCTCAAATTAAAATTCTTATTTCACAACAATGAGAGTTACAATATTTTAATCCAATATAGATTAAAACCCTTTTTTACCCTATCAGATCTAAAAACTCTAATCGTCTAGGTGAACAACCTAAATATATCTTATCCCATAAACTTTAGATTTTAGTTTCCAAACCAAAAACAATCTAAGAAAAATATAGAATGCTCACCATTGAGATATCTTTAGTATAATACTCAAAACTTCTCAAAACATTAAAAGCTAAGCGTGATCATGACCTAGGATGGGTGACCTCCTTGGAAATGAGTAGTAATTCACCAAAACGAGTGATATCTCGGTAAATATAGTTCTAAGACAATAATTATTGATTTAGAATCGAATTACCAGATCTTTAATTATATTAGTTAGAAATGATAATTTAAAAATAAATGCTAGGATTGAGTATACCCATTAAAAACTAGATATTAAGTCCAATTTACATAAATAAGACTCAAACTAAGATTTTAATATTGAAACACTGAAAGAAAAAAAAAATATATAATATATTGTTAAATTATATAACACCAAAACCAACTTTAGTTTTTAAAGTCCTAAACCCTAAACCGGGTGAATGAAAACCATAATATTACTCAATTACTTGAACATAAAATACTAGTAAATATCAAGGAAAAACTATCTCTTGTAAAATCTAGGAATAAAACCTAATTTAAATATTTCATTTGATATTAATTAGTAATTTAGTTGTGTATTTATCAATATCTAACTGATATAATAAATTATTCATCTTATATATATATATATATTATAAACTCCCTAAAATACGAAACAATCCATTTTATTTTCTCCTTCACCATAAAACAAAAAATAAACATCTTTAAAAATATTTCACCTCACTACTCTAAATTCCTTAGGAAAATAACATCATACAAAATCTTAAGGAAGAAAGAAGAAATCATGATAACTTATGTTCTTTAACAATACTTAGATAATTAGTTATATTTGATAAAAGAAAACATTGAGATTGCACGCCCCAGCGGGTACCTAAACGTGACAGCCACGTACACAATATTAAAACTTAAGAATGACTATCTCGATCACTTGAAAGCTTCCATAATCGGTACAAGGCATACATTCACAAACAAAGGGAGACGGTGGAGTAATGCATTTTAAGGCATTGGCAGCGGAACATGCAAAATAACTTAATATACATTTCATTGAAATAAAAGTCTTACAGCTTCTAAGGGGCATTCCTCGATAATCATAATAACATGGTTTGCTAAGATAAACAACAAAAGCTAGAAGATTTTAGAAGAAATCTACTCTAAAACTACAAAATAGAATTCTCCAAAAGCTTCTCAAAATAAAGATTCTACATGGATGGATCAAGGTGGTCTCGGGTGCAAAAGATAATCCTGCAACATCAAAAGTCTATAGGAGATAAGCATGACTTGCTTAGTGGGATAATCCTTACGCAAAATTACTCATAACAAGCAATCAACCATGTTTATTAAACAAGCATATGAATGCAATAATCATAT
Organism: Combretum micranthum; assembly: GCA_024138025.1. Taxonomy (NCBI): domain Eukaryota; kingdom Viridiplantae; phylum Streptophyta; class Magnoliopsida; order Myrtales; family Combretaceae; genus Combretum; species Combretum micranthum. The sequence continues at coordinate 39,311 of JAMXBD010004399.1, forward strand.
GATCAAACAGTACATACGACTATCCATTTTCATATGTGTGATGGATTTACTCCTCCATCGGTGGTTAGGAAATGCTTTCAACTGGGTCCCGATCGACCTCCTTAAAGTTGCGCGCGTCTTAGGGTTCCAACGAACCGTACTACTAGTCCCCGGGCTTTCCTTACCCAAAGCGATCGATCTGGCTCGGCTATACCTTGAGGCCATATTCCCCGAACGTCCTAACCCTCAAGATGTAGCTAGGCAGCTTACCTTTCTGGTCCCACGCTGAGGAGTAGTAGCAAAAACTTCAAAATGATATTCTAAGTGATATGCGTGAGCAATTTATTATATGGGGATTTCAATATAACATTAAATCATTTTAAAGCGATCAAACAATATTTGCACACATAACAATTCATACATAGAAACATTTATATCAATCATAATTTGGATTCCGATATACTTATTGTTCATTGATCGCACATAACAATTCACATTCAAAATTCCCATAATATCCCACATGCATATCAATTTTATCTTTTCCTAACATCTAGTGCTCTATTCTATAAGCACATGAGCGAATACGTAAACGTAAAGGAAACTCACTCGTCCATAGCTTTCTTTTAGGAGTCGAAGTAATCCTCTGGGAAGGGAAGATCTTCGTCCTCGACACCTGAACCAAAAGAAATACCCGCCATGAGTATTTCATCCAAGATCTATTCAAATTCTATAATTCTATCTTGTTGAATTCGTCAAAAATCGTATGGATGGAAATTCCAATTTTAAATGGTCATAACTTGCTCATTTTAACTCGGAATTTCGCATATTATATATCAATTTCTACCTACTCGAAAAGATCTATCTATTTTTAAGGTTATTTTTATCAAAAGAAGTTATTTCAGTCTCAGAATAGTAACGTACAGATTTTATACGAATTTCCAAAAATAAGGTTTTCAAACTTTCCTTATTCAAAAACTTTTGTACAAGAATATAGATATATTGTATGGTTGATAAATCCTTTGAATACACATATATATACTCAAACCATATGCATGAATTTAGTAGTGTTGTCTCAACAATGTTCTTGTAGTACAATATGTTTTGAAAGTGAGATAAGCTTAAGTTTTGTAAGGAAATTTGTTTTGTTAAGAAAATTTCTTATTTTACTAAAAGTAAGCATCTCCTTCTTTTAACTCCATTTCTTAAATAAAAGTAGTTTTAATCTCTTTTAAATTTCTACTACCTTATTTCTAATGTTTTGAAAAACATAAACTTTCTAAATACTTCATGGTTATATGTCCCATAGCTTTTCTAAAGTTAGATCCACTTTAAAAGAAATGACCTTTATAAGTTAATTTTTGAAAACTTATCTAGACTTTAGTATTTTAAAAAGTTGATAGAGAACTTCGACAATTGAATTTAAGAAATCCTTTGTTTAAACAAGGAACTAAGTTTAAAGAATCTTTCTTATTCTATTGGTTTGAAAAGAGAATTTGTGATAACTTTACCTTATGTATTTCTTGGTAAAACCACATATTATTACTAAAACTTGAGCTAACTTATCTAGCTTTAGAAAAATATTTGTTTAAGATAAAATTTCAAGTCTTTAAGGAAAATAATTTCTTATGTGACAAAATTTATATTTAAAGAGAGTTCATTTTTATTACTTAAGAAAACTCATTTTTTATTATGGTTGAGACAATAACAACATATTCATGTATGAATGAGAATATAAAAATATAAAAACAACATAAATAAATAAGAGTATAAATAAAGTCAAGTATTGGGAACCTTAGCTTCATCAAGGTATCCCGGGACTAAGAATAGACTAGTCCTCAAAAGAAAAAAAAAAGCAAAGAAATAAAATTGTTTTGACTTGATATGGACAAGTCTAAGACTAGAAAGACTAGTCTTAATATTTGCATAAAACAAGTAAATAAATAAATTGCAAGACTTGAAAATAAATAAATAACAAATGAGCTTATATGCTCTAAATAAATATTTATACATAATATACATAATACTTATATAAGTTAGGTTAGAAACAAATAATAATAACAATAACAACATAATACATAAAGAAAAGAATAGAACATAAACAAAAACAAAACATGAATAAATTGCTGCTTCTTTAACTCAATGAGTCTAAGAAACATACACTAAACTCATGTTAAGTTATATGAACATGATGAGAGAATATGAGAAACTTTTACCTAAAGCTTATGGGTTTGTTGAAGAAGAAAAGAATGGGTTGTTGTATTATGTAGGACTTGGTTTTCTAAAGAAAAGAGGGAACTTGAGAGAGATTTTAGAGAGTAATTTTGTGGAGTGATTTTGAGAGAGTTTCAGTATGAATTTTTGTTGTGTGAAAGAATGGAAGAGGAATGGGGTATTTATAGATTTTTGGAGTGGAAATTAGTGTAATTAAAATTAATTAAAATTGAAATAAAAAAGAGAGGAAGAGGGCATGGGGGGCGCTGGTTTTGGGTCTTTTGGGGGGAAGAAATTATTTATTTTGTTTGTTTTGTATTAAAAGAAGTAATGTATAAGGTATGATGTGATTTAATTGTATGGGGAAGGTAAATTGTAAGGTATAGTATGGTAGAGTGTAAGAATAGAGTGTAAGAAAAAGTAGAGATAGGTAAATAGTAATAAATAGTAGAAAAGTACTATAAATAGTAGATTAGATAATTAAAATACCAGTAGTAAAGAAAATACGCGTAATTAAGCTATGTCTGTTATTTTTAGTTACCGAAAAATTCTAAAACTGATATTTTTGAAAACCTTATATTTTTACGAATCTATTGGTGTTGTCGGAATATTTTTGCTATCCGATGCATCAGGGCACGGTTTTCAAAAACCGATCCCGATTGGATCCGAAAGACATTAGAAAAATTCGAATCCGATATTTTTAGGCTTTCCTATATTATTACGAGCCATATTCCACAATTATTTCAATTTCGTTTTCTAAGGTTTAAGAACACGGGATTACCGGATCTAGACTAATCATATAACTAGGTTAAATTTAGGGTTTTGTTTCAACTTCCGGTTCTTAGGGTTTGCTAATATTATCGAAAAATCTAGGGGCTTACAAAGATCATGTTGGTTCAAGTTAAATCCTAAATTAAATGTAAATATATAAACACTCATTATGTTTTATAAAGTAAAACTTTACTAAAGAAACAATTAGAATAAAGTAAAGTAAACCTATAACATAGTTTTGATCATTAATAAGAATAGATATATTATATGATGAGCTTACGCAATTTAAATCAAACACCACTTATTTTCATGAGTAAATATGGAATCAAAGAGGAAAACTAAAAGCTTAGAAAACCCTATAACCCTATAATAAAAGTTTCGACCCTATAATAAAACTTAAGAAAAGTTTACTTGAATTTGATGAATGGAAGATATTTGATCATTAGATCAACAAAAAGATTGGATTTGTAATTAAACTTTAGTATGTTACCCTATATACAAATATGAGTTCCATATCATACGTAGAAATAGGATTTGATACATAAACTTGATATGATTTAAGTATTATATAGATAAAAGATAATTTAGCTTTTGATCTAGTGGATAAACCCAATAACAAGCCTATATGGAAATATAGAGATTTTAACACATATAAAAGAATAAGATTTCTAAAATAAAACTTAAGTAATTCAAGTACAAATTAGAAAATCAAGATGATATAAAAATTGTGATTGAGAAACTAAACTTAAGAAATAATCCTGAAACCCTAAGTATGAAATTTGACACTTATAGGATATAAAGTGTAGATTATTGTAAATCACAGAAATATTAGCTGATATAATCAAATTAACTAAAGTTACATACTTAAAATAAGATCAAGACAAGAAAAATGAAAATAAATATAAATATATTGCTTTAACTAAAAAGTTGAGTAATGGACTTAAATAAAGTATAATCACAAATACTTGATAAAATAAACATAAACAAGGAATCGAACTTGAACTAAGGATTAAGAATACAAAACAAGAAAGATAGGCATCATTGTGATACATTTCGGATCCCTAAAGTAACATAAGGAAAAATATACAAAATGATCAGTTTAACCTAACAATTAAAAACTATGCTCGATAAGCTTTCCAACACTTGTTCATATGCTAAAAATCCAAGTTAAAATGAGTATAATAAATTTCACGAATAAAATCAATATTTAAAAATCATTTTGGGTCTTTTCTCTAGGAAGAATGAGTTATGCGAACTCTATGACTTAATTTAGGAAATACAAGCCTTACAAGCTTTAGAATGACTATGTATACAATAAAATCAGACCAGAAATGTTAAAACTCGAGTTTAAGATACAAAGACACAATAAGTTTCTTTGTATGAATAAAAGTATTGTAATGAGTATCTATTATCTCAATTCTTAGGGGATACAGATCCATCTTTGAGTTTTCTTGTAGATTTTTACGACACCTAAGCAAGAACAAATAGGTGAGTATATTCCGATGACCTTTATATATGCTTGTGCTTGTAGGTTTAGAGTATGATATTTTGTTAATATAAATTAAATTATTCATGTATGGGGTTAGGAAGTTTATGCTTATAGTTGCTCGTGTTTGTTATCTATATTGAAAATACTATACATTATTCTGACCATTAAGCATTGAGTGTTGCTTAATCATTTTGATTTTTGGGAGTGTCTGACCATTGTTTGATCGCCAAATAAATGGACTTAATAACTATTGGCATGATAATTACAAATTGAGCATGCATTGCATGATTGCATGTAGAAAGCCATCATCACTACACTTTGACTCGGACGGGCTACACTGTCCCATGAGGACGGTGAACATGGAGGACCGAAGTGGTATATGCCTAGTGTGTACCATGGGCCTTGTTTTAGGGGAATGGGAACTAAGTCATCTTGGGGAGATGGCTCATCTCCTAGGATCGCGTTGGGTCATTGTTATAGATATCTTGCTTCAATGGGATGTTATTATATGTATATTATTTTCTGTATATGAAAAACTTCTTAACAAATTTGATTCCCGAAGTATTAGTGATCTAGGTACTGATGAGTGGATGTACCCCAACCTTGGATTCAGAGGACGTAAATCCGAATATATATATGGTTACCAGTTGGCCATATATATTTGTTTATTTGCTTGTCTGCATTGCATATGCTTGTTTAATAACTTGTTTGCTTTTGCTTGGACGGTATGGAGCGAGGGTATACTTCACTCAGCTAGTTGTAGCTGACTCCCCAACTGTTTGTTTTTGCAGGTAAGATGAAAACTAGAAAGGGATAGGATCTAAGTGAAGAGCACACCAAGGATCAAGCTTTACAAGATAGTAGATGAATTAAAAGAATAAACCTAGTTGAGAGATAAAAACTTAAAAGGTAGTTTTCTTTCTCATTAAACCTAGTTGATATTTTGTGTTAAACCTAGGTTTATCTTATTTTGTCATTTGGTAGGATATTCGATTCTTTGCGGTCTTGTGATCTATGGAAGTTTCGATATCCAATAAATTATTTTCATAATAAATATATATATGTATAATACAATGAGAGGATAATTAATTAGAGTCTTGTAAACTTTGACTTGCAAGGCAATCTTCATGTTGCGGGTGCATACGTGATATGACGATTTAGGACAATCCTACTAGGCTCCTTATAGGGTCGCTACAAACACTTAGCCTATAGTCGTGGACACTATTTAGGGTAATGGTTTCTTTTACATTTCCAACATTGTATCTCTTCTATTGTTGGGTTCTCGTTTTCATTTGAGCCATCAATGGGTTTGAGTGTTTCAATTTCAGCACGTGAACTTGTTCCATCAAAAGGCTTCCTCTTGAATCTTATGACATTTCTTTCTACTATTTCTCGCCTTCTCTCTCTAGCGTTCTCCACAATTTTGGCCCTTTCCATAAGTTCACCAATATTTGTGATATCAAACTCTGAGCTGACTCGGAGGTCCTCATCCAAACCATTCAGAAACGCTTGTCTCTTCAGTTCCTCACAATGCTTATATGACTTTGGGGCATACTACAATAATATGTTAAGTTTAGTCTTGTATTGTTTAAGACTACGACCTTCTTGCAAGATGCGAAGAAAATCCTCACTATATTAAACTCTCAAGCTTCAAAGGAAAAAGTTTTCTAGAAATTCATATCTAAACGTCTCCCATGTGATTGGCAGTAGCAGTTCTCTACTCTTGGATTCCCACCATACCCTTGTGTTGAATGTTAGCATGTATGTACCATAAGCAAGCATGAGGTGCTGCAGTACTTCAAAAGTGCAAAAGGACCGTTCTATTTGTGCTAACCAATCTTCGACTTCATCTAATTTTCCAAAAGCTCCATTAAAATATCGATTGCACTTTATGAAGTCAGGTAAGGTACTCTGATAGGGTCTAAGTGATAGCAGTATAGCTGGTGTTGATGCAATTAGTGGTGGTAGGACTTCTAGTGCCACTTCTTGCGCATGTGTAACCGGTACATGTGTTAGTACAATATGAGCCTATTGCTTGTAATGTCTTATCAGGCCAGCATGTTGTCCAATAATAGTCGATACTTCTCCCAGTTGATTCGATTGTTGAGGTATTTCTTAGTTCTCAGTTTCCATAGGGGGTAGTTTAGTTCGCGTTGTGTACAAGTGTGTCCCGATGTGATCTATAGTTTTATTAGGTTTTGTGTGAGATTCTCAAATTTCTAAGCATTCGGAAAATTTTAAAGAATCACACCAATAGCAATCAAATACGAAAATGTGTAAACATATATATATATATATATATATATAAGAAACATCAAAAACTCGTTGAAATCGTAGTAATGAAGAAGGAAATTCATATCATTAAAACAAATATATAAAAAACGGGAGGAAGACTCAAATCTTCCATTCAAAATAGTTCAAAGAAAGGATGTAAAATTATGATTATAATTTTATCTTATCTATACCCGATTATTAACTAGACAACATCATTTAGACAATGTTTATGGCATCATTGGTTTCTTAACAAAAGCGTTATACATAACAATACTTTCTAGCATCCTATGAAAGGTCCATTTCCTATTCTTGTTTCAAGCAGTTCTTCATGGTTAGGCGCTATCTTCTAGATGGTTAGTCTTGTTGATTTTTGGCTCTGTTATTAGTGTTCTTTGGTAATATCTCTCCTTTTAGGCTACAAAGTATACATGTAGAGGCTTCCACTTGTCCTTCCTCTTCACTTCTTATCTTGAAAAAGTGGTCTCCTCCAGGATTGTCAGGCCATTTGAGCTTTCTTCTTTGGACATCTTATGGTAGGGTGGCCCGACCTCTTGCATAAGAGATATGCCTTAGCTTTATGGTGACAATTCTTGACTTGGTGGTCAAGGCTGCCACAAAAGTAGCATTTGTGCTGTAGCCTTAGACATCGTTTTGGGTTGTGATCGCCTTTGCATTTCTAGCATCAAATGCTCCATCCTTTGGGTGTCTTCCTCTTGACAAAAGGGTTATGTTGCTTGATCTTCTTAGCCTTAGGTTCTAGATCAGTTGTGCAAAAAGCTACTCGTACTATTGATGTTGTTCCGAGCTGGGATCTTATAATCGGAGCAAGAGTAAAAATTATGGGTACTTGTCATATGAACTCTTGTAGCTCATCTCTCAAATCCTAAAGCGGTTAAAATCTCTTAAGTTTGGTCTCGTGGTGGGAGTGATCCTTGTTCCTATTATTCCTTGGGAGGGATGACTGATCATGGCATGTTCTCCTCGGGTAGTCTCCAGAAACAAAGTATGATGATCACATTAATAACTTTTTACCTTAATCATGTTTTAGGCAAATGTTACTTAATTTTAGAGAAAAGAACTATAGCATAACAATTTATTACTAGCTTTCATTTGTTTGGTAAGAGGGTTGGCGAAGGCACTTGAATGGTATTATTCACCTAGCAGTCTTATTGATATAAGGGTAGTATACTATCTTCTTTCAAATTGATTTCAGCTAGAGTCAAGTAGGGTGTTATGCACTAAATCTTATGGGTGTTAAAATAGGTTTAATATATTCATTCAACATTTCGAATTCATGTTTCCTTTATGTTTCTCTTATATTGCCTTTACAGGATAATCCTCCAATTATCACCACTTTCTCCGAGTTTGGGATCAACATTCTAGGGTAAACCTTTCTATGTAGTATTTTTGGCCCATTGTTCGTAACGTCCCAAATATTCTCCAATTCTTGTATGAGTATTTTCGCCTTTTTCTAAAAAATCACTAAGGCAGAATTCTATTATCTAAACATTAGAGACTGGATCTTATAGGTCACAGAATTAAGGCTAGTACTTCTAACTAACTCAAGGGTCATTGTCACGCCCCAATGGGTACCCTAAACATGACAGTCCGCACACTCAATATTAAAGCTTAAGTATGACAACCTTAGCCATTCTCAAAAGCTTTTATATTTAAGTGTAAGGCGTACTATACAACCTTAGAGGACCATATGGAATTATGAAGCTTAAGGAGATATAAAAACATTTGAAAAGAGGATTCATAATAATTATTCATTCATGCAAGACTTTACAAACTTAGGGACAATTCTCTTGATTACTAATCTATTATATGAATATTTGCATGTTAATACTGCTACATTTATCTTAGTTTCTAATATCCAAAAGAGATTACTGCCCGCAGAGTCCTCGTGGCCTTAACCATAAGTAAGGAAACTACAAAAGATATCTATCGGGGTATAAGCTAATAGGCTTAGTAAGAACTATTTCCATAAATAACTTCTTGTAAAGATTCAAACAAGTTGTCTAATCAACATATGTAATGCAACAAGCACGTGGGCAAACAAGCATATAGTTTTCGGGAACTATATGTTGAATAGTTTGCGCCCTCCATTCGGGGTTTGGTGATATAAACCTCAATCAAGTTTTAAATAAAAAGTTTTCATGCTCGCGAGTACTCATCGCAAGATTCCGAATCTACTTGATTGACCGTGCTTTCGGATCTATCGCCAAGCATATTCCATTAAGCCGCCAAGCAATCGCTTTCGGATCTCCCGCCAAGTGTTGCTTTCGACATGAGCTTACTATCCTTCTCACCCAAGGATAATAACCAAAAGGCAATGTGACTACTTCGTGGTGTGCATGAATTCATTTATTTATAAAGTCATAGCATAATTATTCTTAAATGAAGGCGATCAAGGAATTTCATACAAATCAATACTATACTAAGACAACCATTTAAACAATTCTGGCTTCGATATTCTTAAAAATTCTTTCAAAAAAATTATTTACATACATATCGGTATATCTTTTTCCTAACTCTAATGCAACTAATTTACAAGCACAAGTATAGCATTAATGGAACTAAACTCACGATGCCATGGTGACTATTCCTCTATGCGAGTGAGTCGTTCACACACTCCACTTAGTCGTAATAATCATCGGGGTAAAGGGATCTTCCTCGGGTCACCTAGCCAAAGAAAATACCCACAATGAGTTTTTCTTGATGATTTTCTTGAATTTTGACAAAACAATGTCAAAAGAACGTTAAGTTCGATAAAGAATGTTCCAACTTAAAATGGCCATAACTCGGTCATTTAACTCGGAATCGTCTATAATATACCGATTCACCTACTCGAAAAGATCAACCCATTTATAAAATTATTTCTATCAAACAAAGCCATATAGGCTCCGAAACAGTGTGACAAAATCACCACGAATTTTCCATCAAAACAACTTTGGTTCAAGAAATCGAAATTTATTTGATAACTATTAGTTTATCTATAAAGTTGAAAAATTCTCTTTTTATAAACTCTATAAACTCATATTTAAGCATGCTCAATGTTGTGTTATCCAATTATTTTTCTTGAGTAAATAATTTGGTTTGAAGTTTTTTAGAAAAGATTGTTTTTGTGCTTTCTTGAAATGAATACTTTGTTCCCTTTTGTTTTCTAAAACCTTATGTTGGTTTTATTATTTTTCCTAAGTGACAAAAATTCTTCTTTTTGTTTAATTAAAATTTTAGACAACAATCTAAATGAACATGATTATGAGAATAATAATAAAAAAAATAACATAAAACATAAATAATAAAGTCAAGTATTGGAGTCTTAGCTTTTTCAAGGCTCCCGGGACTAAGAAGTAGACTAGTCCCATAAAATAAAAGAAAGAAAAACTTGTTTTGACTAGATGAGGACAAGTCTAAGACTAGAGACTAGTCTTATTTCAACAAGGAATTAAATAAATAAATTGCAATGGAAAAGTAAATAAATTGCTTTGCATGAAATAAATAAATTGCAAGTGAGCTTATATGCTCTAAAGAATATGTATATATATAATAGTATATTAACAATAATAAAACAACATAAACATAAATGGATTGGCATGAACAAGAACAATACATGAACATAATGTAGTTTTCATAACTTGTAGTCTTTGGAAACTCACACTATGGTCATGTAAAGTTACATGACATGAAGAAGAAGAAAGAAATATAAAGGGGTTACCTAAAGAAGATTTTGATATGGTTATGTAGTTATGGGTTTTTGTTGTCGGTGGAAGTTGTTGTAGAATTATTTTGAGAGAGTTTTGAGATAGTATTTTGAGAGAGTTTTGAGAGGAGATTTTGAGAGATTTTTTATAAGAATTTGTGGATAGTGAATGTGTGAAAGAGGAGGGGGTATTATAGGAAATTGAGGAGTGATTTTTGTGTGATTAAAATAAAAGAAAAAATAAAACAATTTGAGAGGGAAAGAGGGACAAGGGGCGCCGGTCATGCATGGGGGAGGGGGAGATTGATTTATTTTTTTGACTTTTTGGAAAATAAAAGATGTAATATGTAAGGTAGATGTGATATAAAGTTATGAGAAAGGTAAAAAGTTAAGTTTATAGGTTATGTAGAGTGTAAGAATAGGTGTAAGAAAAAGTAGAGAGAAAAGAATAGTATAGAATAGTAATGAATAGTGTAATATAAAGTAGATATAACAATTAAAGTACCGGTAGTAAGAAAATACGCGTATAATAGCTATATATGTTATTTTTACTTACCGAAAAATTACGAAACTGATATTTTTGGAAAACTTATATTTTTACGAGTCTAACGGTGTATTCGGAATATTTTTCCTATTCCGGGCTTCCAGACATGTTTTTCGAGAACTGTGTCCCATCGTGTTCGAAGGACACCCGAATTTCGCGAAACTGAAATTTTTATAATACCTATGGTTATTACGAACTATTCTAGCTAATTATCCCAACTTCGTTTTTCAGGGCCAAAGAAAACGGCAATGCCGAATTTAGTTTGGTACGGTAACTAGGGTTTTGTTGATCTCTAGGGTTTCGTTTGACTTCCGGTTTAGGGTTTTCTGCTAAACCAATTCCGAAAAATTTGGGGGTTTACAGTCATATAATATCTACCTCTTTATTTCTAAGGTGAAATTCCATCCTTCTAATCTCCTAGTATCCTTTCACCTAATTCCCAAAACCTTGTTGCTCAGATACCAACATTAAACTGTTACGCTTCGAGGAGTACCTTGAACGTGGCAATTCACCGTACACAATCTTAAAGCCTAGGAATGACTACCTTAGTTATACAAAGGCTTCCATATTATGTACAAGGTGTATCATAATAAAGAGAACGCATCAGAGTAGTGCAATTTACATTGATAACAATTAAGTTACAAGGCAAATGAAATACTTATCATTAAACATATATAAGATCAATTACAACTCTTAGGGGCATACCATCGCTATTGTCTTCAAATCTATATATATACATTTCCTAATGATCTCCAAAATATACACATATCGTATATTACTCATAAGGAAATTTTCAAGAATGTAAATTCCTTCTATGCTCCCACTTCTTCCTTAAAGGCTTAAAGGTCCACCGTTAATTTCTTCCTTAATATCCCATTCTTTGAATGGAGCCACAAGTATACATGTTTCAACAAGATCTATGAGTGTGTAAGCTTACAACATACTTAGTAAGATATTCCCTTTATTCGTACCATATTTCAAACCAATTTATTAATTTTCACGTATATGTTATGCATGTTATGCAACAACCATATGTTACAAACAATTATGTATGGGTATTTAGAAACCATACATAGAATGGATTTACGCCCTTCTTATTGAGGGCTAGGGAAATGGTAGTTAAAGGTTTACGCAATCTTCACTGCTAGTCCCAGAGCACTCACTCATGTGATTGATTGACACATCCCCAGTACGTCTTAGTTTCCCAAGTATGAGCATGGCCAAGGCTTTTTCAAATAAGCTTGTCCTTAGATCCTTCTGATTCTTCATGCAGGAGTAGTAGTCTTCGACATGTGACTCGACGCATGCAACGCGTGCCCATTTAGTATATATTAAAGAAAAATAAAATTTATGTATACTTAATGGTGATCAACAAATATCATACACACATAAGTAACATGTAATATTGACGATATACTTAAACAATCAATTGTTGGTTTCGATATACTTAGCATCTTTTGTCACACATTAATAGAAGCACATGGATAAATACCCATAACCCTATACATGTTTTTTATCTTGTACTTATAAACCTAGTGCAGCTATCTACAAGTACAAGTAAGGTAACAAAATTATAAGGGAAAACTCACTCATCGATATCGCAACCTGCTTAGCCGAAATAGCCCTTGTGCGAGGAGGTATCGTATTGCTCATCACCTAAACAAAATAAATACCCAGAATGAGTATTTCATGGAGATTTTACTTAAACTTTCTAATTCTACCTTGTTTTCTCGTCAAAATTCGGATTAAGAGAAATTCCAACTTAAAACGGCCATAACTTGCTTATTTTAACTCGGAATTTTTCATATTAGCAGTCGTTTTCTACCAACTTAAAAGATCTATCTATTTCTATGGTTATTTTTCACATTTAAAGCTATTGGGTTTCAAAATGGGTTGGTGCAAATCTGACCCAAAAGTTCTAGCCCCAAAACTTGCAATTTCTCAACTTTTACTTTACTTAGGTACTCTATAGTAAACATATAAATATTTCTACCTTTGAAAATCATTCAGTATTGACAATAACTCATATTATATACATAATCTTAGTGATGTTGTCACAAAGTAAAATTTTGTAAATAATCTTTATGAAATGTTGAGTTTTATGAAAAATCATCTTTTTGACTTATGATCAAATTCACCACTTCGTAAACATATGACTTAAAAAAAATCAAAGTTCACTATATATTTTGAAATCCCAAAGGTCTTATATTTGTCCAAAATTTTCATTAAGCAATTTATTTTATAAGACATAATTTTACTTATTTGTGACATGAAACTCTATGTGTATTCCTTGTTTGAAATTTCTTAAGTTTGGTTCTTAAATAAAATTCTGAATTATTAGATTGTGAAACTTGTTTAAAGAAAATCATGATTTTATATTTTTTTTGAGTCCATGAATATTTCATTTTCATATTAAACTTCTTTTAACTAATTATTTTTCAAAATATGAATCTTTATGCGATTGTGAAGAGAAATAAAAAATGTTTTAAGTTTTTGCATATGAGAAAAATTAAGCGAATGGCTTGTTCTAAATTTTTATTCTCGTAATAACCCTTTCTCAATTAATAGTTTTTCAACACATGGATCTTTAGGGGGTAATTGGAAGAAAACTAATTTTTGGTTTGTCACAAGTGGATTTCTAATTATTATGACTATTATTTTTATATTTCCTTAACTTCATAAACATGAATTTACTTTTTCAAAAAAAAAGAAGATAACTTGATTCCTTAAGTTATATAACGATTTTATTTCTAAGTGGATTTTAACTCATGAGTTGATTTTTAAGTTTGTTTTAGAAAAATTGTTCTATCCGTAGTGTTCATCAAAATATTGACATATGCCTTATAAATAAGTTTTTGAGAAAACTTGCATAACAAAGGATTATCAACATTAGAAATTTATGATAAATTTATCTTAATATTTTAGGAAGAGTGTAGTTGAGTAATTATCCTAAGTCTTATTGAAAATTCTTTCTAAGTATTAAAAATCATTTCTTTTGAGGGTTTAGCCACATTTCTATATAAAAAAAATAATCCATATTACCATTTTGAAAATTTTATTAAGACAATAACATCATCATATAACCATGCATAAATATGAATTTGGTGGTTATATTGTGAGATAAATCATAAAGTCATGTAGAAAAATAAAAGAATAGAAAATCAATTGAACAATTATAAGAACAAAATATGGAAGTTGTAGCTTGTTATCAAAACTTGTCAAAACTTAGAGAGGGACAAGTTCCATGCAAATAAGAGAAGCAAAATTAAAGAAAATCATGGATGTTTAGATTTATTTCAAGGCTTCTGGGACATAGAAATAGACAACCCATATACAAAGCAAGAAAATATTATGGAAATCTTAGACTTTAGCAGGCTCCTCGAGACTTGAATTATACAGTCTCATAAATAAGGCAAAGCAAATAAATAAGAAAATCATGGGAGTCATAGATTAATTTTTAAGGCTCCCCGGGACTTAGATTATGGACAAGTTCCTTTTTTTGACTTGATTTAGAGCAAGTCTAACATAGAAGTTGACTAGTCTTATTTATTTGTATGAAATAGAATAAATATGCAATGAAATAAGAGCACTAATAAAATATTAGATTAGTGAGCTTTAGACTCTAAATTATATATACATACTTATACATAACAATATATAGAAAGTTATGTTATAAGCATGAACTTAATATAACATAAATTTAACATGAAGTTAATCAAGACATGAACATGATGTTGTTTCTATGATTTCATCCCCTAGCATAAGCTCATGGGGATTTGTTGAAATCATAACGTACATGATGTTCATGTTATGTCAATATAAGATAAGGAGAGAATTTTTTGTGTTTACCTAAGGTAGATGAGAATGGAAGATAGATGGTAGATAGAAGATGGTTGAAGGGAAAATTTTGTAAAAATCACAATGGAAGAGAGGGAGAGGCTCACGGTTTGGAAAAGAGGACAGGAGAAGTTATGGAGAAAATTTGCAAGAATTTTTGTTATGTAAAGAGAAAAGGGTGTAAAATGAGAAGGAGGGATGATATATTTATAGAGTTTTGAGATGGAATTTTGGAGTAATTTACATAATGAAAAAGTAGAGAAAGAGAGAGTAAAAGGGGAGAGAGTGGTTAGCCATGAAGTGTGGGAGAGATTAAAAATTCATTTTGCTAAAGAAAAGTAAGTAAAGTATAAGAGAAGTTATGTGAAAAGTAATATTGGAAAAGAAAATATAAGAAATAGGTATATTGATTGTAAGAAAAAGTAGATACAAATAAATAGTAATGAATGGTAGTAAATAGTAATTGAATAGTAGACTAAACAAATAAAATGCCGATAATAAGAAAAATGCGTGCAAACCAACTATATATGATATTTTTAGAAGTCAAAACATTATGTAACTGATATTTTACGATTTCTCATCTCATTACGAGTCTATATATATTGTTGGAATATTTTCACCATTTTATATGCAAGAACCCTGATTTCGAAAACTGATCCAGTTCAAATTCGAAACGAGCTAATTTTTGGCAAATATGATCTTTTTTTGTAAGACATTATTTTGAATTCGAATATAAGGTTATCTCATTTTTACCTTTTTAGGATTTCTAGCATTGTTTTTCTAGATCTAAATCCTCTAAATCTTAATGTGGACTTACGTTGGCTTTTAGAGTTTCGTTTTCAACTTCGACTTTAAGATTTACTCGTAAGATTATAAAATCTAGGGGTTTATGGTTATAATATATTTTTGATTCAAAAATTAAGTTTACTCTTATTTTTATAATTTATTTAATATTTTACAATTCTTGAAATTGTCTAATCTAGTATAAGGCTTCCAATGTTTTATGTTGACTCGGTTTGACTTTTGGCATTAATTTTAAATTTTTTATCCAAAAATTCAACGAAGGTTCTAAGGTTTTATAATTTTTCCATTGAATATTATTTGAGTATAGTATCTTGATTTACATGTTAGAGATCAGATAAATGAATTGTTTCAACGTATGGGTTTTAAGTTAAACAATTATTGGATTTTTAGTTTTGTTTTTGAAGGCTTTTTTTCTTCAGTTATGAAATTCGTATTGTAATCTTAGTTAGAGTTTTTAGTGTTCAGTTTTAGCTTGAGTCATTTTTTAGTTTTGGTTTCAATGCTCAGCTCTATAATTATTTTCTAAGAGTTTCCAAAAAATTCAGGTGTTCATAAGAAGATAAATTAATACATGTACCATAAGTATGATAACATTTTTAAAATATATATTTATTGATTTAAACATAATATATATACAATAAATCATTTAAAAAACCTTTTTTATATATAAGTAATCGAAATAGCAATAAAATTAGTTGTTAATATATATACCTTAAATATAAATTATTCTAATTTTCGTGTAAAGTAACATAAAAAATAAAATAAAATAAATAAAAAAGTTAATTTTGTCCCATTGGTCGGCTTGTTTAGCATGCTAGCCAAAGTGGGCTGAGCCCAAGCCAAGGAATTTTGGCCTGTTTAAAAGCGGGTCAAATGTTTACTCAATTCTCCCACCTCTAAACATAAGCAAATGCTCAAAAATATAATTTTTTTAAGATCACGATATTGTTGCAATTTACTCATTTTTTTATTCAAATAAATAATCAAAATTGATCATTTATGGGCCGAATAAAAATTTATACATACCTTCGTCACATAGAGTTTCTACAATTTAGTGGAACCTTGTGCCATTAAAAAAAAAAATCTATAAATGTAAAGAAATGGATAATCTCAAAAGAAAAATTTAAAAAAACAAGATGACACTAAATAGAAACCTGAGTTTTCTATGAAAAGGAGTTAATTGAAAAAATATCTTTAAATGCAAGGAAATAGATATTTGTAACAATAAAAATAAAAAAAATAAAATGAAGATTGATGCAAACATGTGTCTTCTATGAAAAGTTGTTAAAAGTTACAGTGAAGAGTGAAGAATGAAATGACCAATAGCATGTCTATAACTAGAAGAAAGTATTTTCAAAATAATATGGAGAGAGAACATCTAGAAGTAAATTTAAATCATGAAAATGCCCTTAAAAAGTAAATTTAAATCATTGAAAATGCCCTTAAAATTATAAAATTTTACTTTAATCTGATTATGTAAATGATATTAATGATTATATTCAAGGGCAATTAATGGAAAAATAAAAGACCCAATATTGTATTTAGGTACTTAGGCCACCAATGATGGCTCGATGGATAGTATAGAGAAAATGTAGTGGTGTAACATTTACTTACGTTCGGTGAGAAGTTATGTGATATAATTCACGACTATGAGCCAAATTGTCATGCCCTAAACCTAAGTCCAGGCATGCACAGCCTAGCCATGTGCATACTGAAGCATTACAACGCAAGGCTTCCATTAAAGATGACGTTCATGTTGATTGTTTGCTTAAATGTACCTTAAACATATGCACAAAAGCTACTCATTAAAAGTAGAACTATATACATACTATTACATTAGTCCACACAAGTTGATACAAATATTACAAATTTTGATTCTTAAAATATAAAAATATGCCTAATGCATAATATTACAAACCAAAGGCTTAAAATTAAGCCTTTACCAAAAATTAGATTAAGTTGGGAAAAGTCTTGATAATTCTCTAACCAAAGAAAAATTACATTCTTTTAGGAAAAAACATTTTCCAAGCCTATTACAAAACAAATACCATCAAGATCATGGTCTCCAGTTGTCCCACTCGTCAAGAAATTCCTGAAAGTCTATACTGTAACCGATTTGATCATAATAATTTGGGAAAAGTCTTAATTGAGCCTTTAACTAAAGAAAAATCACATCATTTTGGAAAAAATTTTCTTAGTCTATTACAAAACAAACACAATCAAGATATGGTCCTCAATCATCCCACTAGTCAAGAAATTCCTCAAAGTCTATACCGTAACCCATTTGATCATAATAATTGTTAGTAATATTAATAAAAGAAGCTATAGAAATCACTTATCAAGTGGACTGTACTTAGATGAGCTACTGCCGAAAAAGCAAATTCCAGCACAATCATGGTGCAAATCAAAAAATGTTCGCTTCCCAAGGTTAACACAGTGTACCTCTAACACATGCACTCGTGGTAGAGGTTTGGAGAACAAATTTCAATTGCCTAGAAAAAGCTCTCAGAAAACACAATAGAAAGATTTTTTCCTTTAAAGCACATACCTCACTTTTCTACAAAAACTAAACTTTTTCTTTAACCTCAAAAGAAATTAACATTTTCAAATTAAAGTAACCGAATGACAATTTCTAATCATTAAAATTTTCTTTCAATTAGAAAATTAAAGGAAAATGTCGGTTTCTAAAAAATATAAATTTCAGTTATGGAATTGAAAACTTTCAGTTATGGAATTTGAAATGTTTCGGTTAAGGATTTTAAGAGTTCAAATTTTAAAATCAACAAAAATAAAAAAAAATCTATAATTGAGACCGCCTGGACCAAGCCGAGCGGTTGGCGCACGTGCATGTACACTCATTCTCTACGATTCGGCATCCATCAAGTTCACGTGAGATGAATGACCACAAAGGGCTATGGATCCATTATAATCAAATAGTACATCCATCAAGTCCGTCTCAATAGGACCACCTAAACATAGGGCCATGGATTGACAGCATCAATCGACCAATATAGGTAATTGCTATATTACTTTAATCCATGGGCTTAAGCCCATTCCCCTTGATGACTGAAGGAAACTCTCTTTATCAAACCTTTGGTGAGAGTATCTACTAAGTTCTCTCAATTCTTACATATTCCAAGGAAATCATTCTAATTTTTAGGAGTTATTTAACAGCACTGTGTCTTATTCGAATTTATCTTCTTTAGCCATTGTAGACACTATTCTTAGCAATTCCAATGGCTGCTTGTGAATCACAGTGTATTGACAAAGGTACAAGAGATTTTCCCTACAATAGTATATCCGCCAATAAATTTCTTAACCACTCAACTTCTTGTCCAGCTAATTCTAAAGCTATGAACTCAAATTCCATTGTAGAATGAGCTATACATGTTTGTTTAGTAGATTTCCATGATATGGCACCTCCACCCAAAGTAAAAACATAGCCACTAGTTGAGCTAACTTTATCATTTCCAGTAACCCAATTTGCATCACAATATCCTTCCAAAATAGCAGGAAATTTAGTGACACGTAAACACCAATTCATAGTATCTTTAAGGTATTTAATTAAATGATGAAGTGCATTCTAGTGTTCATTATTAAAATTATAAGTGTACCACTTAATCTACTAACAACATAGGCTATGTCAAGTCTTGTGTAATTCATTAGAAACATAACACTTCCTCTAATCTTAGCATACTCTTATTGTGAAACACTAGGGCCTTTATTTTTATTTAAATATATAATAGGACCATAGGGTATTATAACAGGCACCACATCAAAACAATTAAATTCTTTCAACATTTTCTCAAAATAGTGAGATTAACCTAAGGAAATACCATTTTTAGTTTTCTTATTTTGATATCAAGGATGAGATCAGCTTCTTTTAGGTCTTTCATATCAAAATGAGAAGACAAGAATAATTTTGTCTCATTTATCATCTCTATATTAATGCAAAAAATAGGCATATACATCATCAACATATAAACAGATGATTACATAACTTGATCCAAAGGATTTAGAATAAACACAAGAGTCAAATGTATTCACAATATATCCATTAGTTATTAAAGTTTGGTCAAATTTTTTCATACCACTATTTAGGAGCTTGCTTAAGACCATAAAAGGATTTCCTTAGTTTACACACCTTATCTCTTTCCTAAGAATCACAAAACCTAAAATTGCTCCATTTATATTTCTTCCTCTAAATCCCCATTTAGAAATGTTGCTTTTACATTCATTTGATGTAATATTAGGTTATGAATAGCAACAAAGGCAATTAGAGTTCTAAGGGTAGATGTTTTATTTACAGGAGAGTAGATCTCAAAGTAATCAATTCCTTTCTTTTGACTATAACTTGCAACTACCAATCTTGCCTTAAATTTTTCTATTAATCCATCCGGTCTCATTTTCTTTCCAAAAGTCCTTTGCACCTAATAGTTTACATCTTATAGATAAATCAACCAAATCACAAGTATGATTTGGCATTATAGAGTCAATCTCACTTTTAATAGCTTCTTTCCAAAAACTAGCATCTATAGAGGTCATTGATTCTTTATATGTTTTAGTATCTTCTTCAATTAAATAAGCAAATACTAAGTTTTCATTTATTGTTTCAAATTTATTATTTTGAATTATGAGTGTAGTGATAAAATCTGGTCCAAAATAGTTTCTATCTTTTGCATTTATTCCATCTATGTTCATTCAAAGAATCAACTGAAGTAGAATCAACACTCACAGTAGGCATAGAAATAAACAATAGAGTAGTATTAGATGGACTAGCAACATCCCTAATTTCATTTTTCTTTAATGGAAACATTGATTCAAAAAATTTATGCATTTCTAGATTCATATATAACGTAGTCATCTAATGATGTAAATCTATATGCAACACTATTGTGAGCATAACCAATAAACAGACAATCAAAGGTTTTAAGTTCAGTGTTGGTCTTTTTAATATCTGGTAATCCAAATTTTGCTAAGCACCCCCACACTTCTAAATAATTTAAGTTAGGTGCAAAACCTTTCCATTCATAAGGGGTTTTATTTAATTTTTTTTGTAAGGAATTCTATTAAGAATATAGCATGCAAAAAGAACAGCTTCCCCTTATATGCTATCAGATATGCCAGAACTCAATAACATTGCATTCATCATTTCTTTAAGTGTTCTATTTTTTTCTTTTAGCTACGCCATTCTGTTGTGAATATAAAGAGCAAGTTTCATGTAAAATGCCATTTGTTTCACAAAATTCTTTAATAAAATGTGTTCCATATTCTCTGTCCCTATTAGACTTGCATCTTTTAATTTTCTTATCCAATTGATTTTCAACTTCAGCTTTATATTTCAAAAACATTTCTATAGCCCCATCCTTTAATTTTAGTAAATAAATTTTGGTGCATCTTGAAAAGTCATCAACAAAAGGTAATACAATACATTTTACCACCTTTACTAATAGTGTTTCTAAAGTCTACAAGATTCGAATGTATTAATTCAAGCAATTTAGTACTTCTAGTCAGGACATGTTTGAAAGGTTTTTTTTTTTAAATAAATATGGCTTCCACAAATGTAAGGCATTTAGAGTAATTATCGTCATCTACAGTTTTTTATCAAATGCATGTTTTTTAGTCTTTTAATTGAGGCAAAGTTTATATGTCCTAATCTATTGTGCCATAGATCAACAAATTCAATAATATAAGCAGAAGTGTGAACAACAGCAGAAGTGTTAACATTCACATCAACAGAAGTGTTCAAAATAAACAGTCCAACAGCTAAGTACTCCTTCCCTACAAAATCTCCATTTTTAGTGATAATAACATTATCAACCTCAGAAACAATTTTTAGCCAGCCTTATTAAGTAAACTGCTGGAAACTAAGTTCTTATGTAGGGATGACACATATAAAACATTGTTTAAAGCTAATGTTTTTCCATATGTTAACTTAATAGAAACTTTCCTTTTATCGAGCACTTCTGCAGTGGAGGAGTTCCCCATGTAGACACATTCTCCATTCGTTACCTCTTCTAATTGTTGGAATAATTATCTATTGGCACACAAGTGTCTTGAAGCTCTAGTGTCAATCACCTAATTTGTTTTATTTCCAATAGATTGGCCTCCATCACCACAACAACAATAACTTCCTCCTTTTTAGTAAGGCTGGCTTGAGGTGTAGTTTGAGGAAGAGGTGCTAATTTCTTGAAATTCCTTGAAAAGATTATGTTGATTTTTCCTATGGAAGTGTTGATACACCTTATGGCTAGTTTTGCCACATACATAGCAAGTGACCTGCTTTCTTAAAGTTTTGCTTTCATCCCCTTTGAATTTTTTTTTTGTTGGCCTCCTTTTTGAATTTTCTTTCCTTTAACCTTGAATTTGTCTCAATGGCACCAGCAATTCAGTAATATTAGCTTTAATTGGAAACGAAGAAGAGGAAATTTGCTTATCTTTTATTCTATTAGCTTCTTCGATTCATATGACTAATTAACTCCTGTAGAGTTGGGTCTTTTTTCTTGTGCTTGAGATGATTTCTATAATCACTCAGAGGTGGAAACTTTTCTAGTAATACATTTACCTGTAAAATCTCACAGATTTTCATACCTTCATTGATAACATCAGTTTCAAGATTTTCATATTCGTGTACTTGGTCCATGATAGGCTAATCATCAACCATCTAAAATTGTATCCACTTTCCAACGTCATATTTTTTTGTTTCCACTATTAGCTCCCTATCTTGTTTCTAAAGTATCCAAAATGATCTTTGTAGATTTCTAGTTGACAAATAGATCAAAGAGAGAGTTATACATTGATTTAGCAAGTGGCCTATCACTATCTTATTCTTTTTTGGATTTTTTTTTTTTTTGTATTTCATCTTGAGTATCCTTAGACTTTTTTGTTGGGGGTGTGGTCATAGGAGTGGCTAGCATGTCACTGGATTGAGCCTTTATAAGATACTCTATGAAAAGGATATAGTCGATTTCCAATTGCTAAAAAAATGAGCAATTTTGGGACCAGTGCTTCTAATTGGTTCCATCCAAAGACTCCAACTTAAAGAGATCTGGAAGAGGTTTGTTAAAAGTACTACCATTTTCATTTTTAGAATGCTAGCAATATTAATAAAAGAAATTGTAGAAATCACTTATCAAGTGAACTGTTGTAAGGAACCTGCTATCACCCTGAAATTAAAATAAGCGATAACAGTTCCCCAACCACATATAACCTGTAAGATTATATGTAAGGTTATCTAAAAGAATTGCGTGAGGAATTGTTTATCTAATTCCACATAGATAATAAAACCATAATAATTTTTTTTTCTAAACTTTAAACAAAATACACTACTTCATTATCAACATATTTTGCAAAAGAAGCAAACTTAAGTCATACATAGCTAAGTACATATATATACATATATTACATCCAAAGGCTTCTTACAAGCCTTAACAAAATTACACACATAAAATTCAACTAAAACCTTAAATACAATCACAAGACTAACATAACTATTCTATTACAAAAAAAAAATTGGATTCCTCCAAGTCTAAGGTCATCTCTAGTCCTCCATATCATCAAGAAAATCCTCGAAATCGATTCCATACCCCATACTCATGTAAAACTCGTCGGATTCATTACCTGAAATGGTTAAAATATGAGCCAAAGGCCCAGTACACAAGTAACGAATACAAATGCAAAGTGGTTCACACATACTTAATCTAAATGTAAAATGCAACAACCAATAATTTATTATTTAATCTTTAGTTAGTCTTTCATCATAGGAGTGTTCAAACTCCGGGCAATAAGGATCTAGTATTACGTCTGCCTCCCTAAGTGGTCCCTACTGTTCATACAGATTAGGCAGCCCCACATTCCGGCGTAACCCGTAATACTAGGGATCCTGACTAACGTATCATGATGCTCAGGGTTGATATGAGTAGCTCGGATACTCATATCTCCTAAATAATTTTGTCCAATAATGAGAAAGTACACGCCCCCAATTTGAGCAGGGCCGCTCTCGAACCAGATTCAACGCAAAGAAGGACAATCAACACTCATCAATTAATAAGATTTTCTTAATTTAAAGTATTTTGGTTTGACGCCTACCCTAGCAAAGAAACAAGCAAGTTACTGTACCTAAGATAGCTCGGGAACTAATGGAGTTGGCCGAGCGAGGATCTATCACTGTTTAAGACAATATTAAATTTCCCACTTAGTTTAAGTACTAATTAACTAGTTACAAATATAATTAATCAAAGAAATTCAAATAAATTAATACAATGTCATAATAGAGCATTTAAACATCCTATTATATTATAGAACACTTAACAAATATTTAATTGATCATATACCAAGTTTTAGAAAATTTTGAAGAAAGTTTTTGAAAATGAAAAATGCAGGGGATACGTCTGCCTTCAACGTCAGTGGCTTTGAACCAGTGCGTAATACACTAACGTTCAACACTTGCCAACATTGGCAGCCTTCAAGGATACGCCGGTAGCCTTCAGTCTACGCCGGTGGTTTTAAGCCGGTGTAGAATACAACTCCAAATTTCCAAAAAATTTTCGAGAGTTACACGGGGTTAGTCCACGCCCGTGTATACCCTCAACACCGGCAGCGTATCCGTGTATGCCGACAGCTTTGGACCCTATGCCGGTGGCCTTCAGTCCGGCGTTAAAAATTATGGTTCTGTTTTCGTTCACACCGCCTTAAGCCTGCGAATTTGGAACCCCAGTAGCCAGCGTACAATTTGAAAAATAAACACTGGCAAACTTTTCTAGCAAAAGCCGGCAGCGTTTCAAGCAACTTTAAAAAAATCGATTCTATTCACTTCCAACACCGCCTCTACGGCCGGCAGCGTTGAAGTGCCAGATGTCGGTGTATGCTTAAGATTAAACCTATACGAAAATGTTTTGTTTCCCCTGTTTTATTACAAAACTTATTCACTTCAAAATACTCCAAACTTAATCTAAACTTTTCAAAGCTTGTTAATATGTTTTAAACACTATCCAACAATAAATTCTACTTCTAATCATCAAAACACCAATCACATTTCAATTCCACACTTCAACTACTCAATCCTTCAATCTTCCCAATACACGCATCCTCACATGTCAACATTCACATAAGACATACACTATAACTCCTCTAGCCATATAATCCTATTTAAACTACCATCAATACACAAAATCATTCGAACACCAATTAGTACATAAACTTCATTCTAACCTAAGCTTTACAACCAAATACAAGAAAGAACATAAATAAAGAGATTAAGCTTGCATTTAACTTACATGATTAAGCCTTGGCTCGGAGTGATATTTGAATCCAAAAGCTTGTAATTATTTTGGCTTAGGGCTTAGGGTTTTGAGATGAAGAGAAAGAAAGAAAAGAAGAAAAGAAAAATTCGTATGAAGGGATTAACTACCAAAAGGGTCCAAAATTAGATCCAAAATGAAGTCAATACTAATCCAAAGTTTGACTTTAGGGATATATTTGACCTAAGGTTAATTTGGTTTAATTTGAAATGCATTTGAGTTTGATTTAAGCTTAAAAAGTAGATTTTAATTTTGTAAAAATTATGCCATTATTCTTAAACAATTCACAAGTCATTTTATTAAATTCTAAACATTAACACATACATATTAATTTACAAAAGACACACTTATTCATTACACTATACACACATTAATACATATAATACAATAATATTAATTTCATTATACTACACACATACAAAGTAATATATAAGTAACACATATAATTATATTATCCATGCACATATATGTATATATATATATATATATCTCATTTCAATAACACATTGGAGTATAAATTAAGAAATTCATAGCTATTTCAACTATCGCATGGACGAGTCACTACCCTAAAAGCGATTTCTACATGATTGTGGTGCAAATCGAAGAATGTCACCCACTCATAAGGTTAACACAGTGTACCACTAGCACATGCACTCATGGTAGATGTCACGCCCCAAAGGATACCCTAAACATGACAATCCGCCACATATAATATCAAACTTAAGAATGACTACCTTAGTCATGCGAAAATCTTGGTATTACATGTAAGGCGTCTAACACGG
>JAMXBD010004400.1:0-64977 GCA_024138025.1 Combretum micranthum
TTCTTGCTGAATTCTGTGCAGCCCCACTTTTCTGCCATTGTTTTATTTTTTTTTCTTTTAATTAATTAACACACATTAATACACTTTCCTATTTCTATTTAATGCCTCTTATTTACACCCTTCATTTCTTTGTAACCCTACATCATTTATACTCTCTTTTTCCTCTCATTATTATTTCTTAGCCTTGTTATTGTGAGGATACAAGCTGCCCCCCAATTCGATTTCTTGCTTCCACAATCCATTCTTGAAGATCCTTTGAGTAAACCTTCTTCTTAAGCTTCTATAGATACTATAGGTTGATTTATGGAGGTTTCATGTCACGCCCCGAGGGTATTCTAATAATGATAATCAAAAACCATTCAATCACCATTATTAGTTTACCTTCCAGGTATGACATGATTTTCAAAAACAGGGTCTTTCAGTTGCTTGGATGGAATAAACAAACATATATAAGATGTAAATTAGTAAACAACTATCACAAACTACTATATTACAGATCATATGCTTCAGAATTCCTTACAACCTTAACTGATGATTCTAATGCACATTACATGCACCATAAGACTACTACAGATATAGATATTCTAATTCTATACTAAACTTTAAACTTCTGGCTTCTATTCTCTTACGGGACCATGCTCCTGCTAGTAATGAGCCACGTCGCAGAGTGAACCTGAAAGGAATGTGGGAGTGTGAGCTAAAACACGAGCTCAGTGAATAACCAGAACTTATTACACATAGCATACAAGTTATTTAACAATCATATGAATGTAGCAATCACACAAATGAACATTACAAGCTTGGATAACCCGGAATCCAAACAGGATGAAGATTTACGCCCTCCCATCGGGGTTGAAGGATCACAATCTATGGTCCACCTACCCAGGAGAGACTTAGCTTTCAGAAAATAATAATCTCAATTTTAATTATCTCTTTAAACTTATCATGTTTCATTATTTATTTCCTGTTTTAGCTTTAGAAACTCCAGTAAGTGTTAGTTATTCCCATGTAATACCATAAGCAGCGTCCTTCGTTTACCATGTAGTTCCTATGGTATTAACAGAACAAAAGTAATCTTGCAATTAACTACTAGCTCTCTGGCCTAGATAATTCAAGCATTACCAGAGATCCGAGAATCTAACACGTAGTAGGCTACCACTTACTCAATGCTTTTTATGCATAGTATGTAATGCATAATTATTTTTCATTATGGTACCAGTAGTTATTAGTCAATTTAGGGGTGATCAAACCATACAAAAATTCATTATATATTACAAACATTATCTAGATACAGGCAATTGTGTTATCACTTATTTTAGAGTAACATGGCAATCAATGGAATACAATACCCAACTTTCATATTTTAAACAAATCATCAATTTTCATTATCTTTTTATTAAAGGTTCACTACTAGTACAAGCACAACCAATGTAATAAGACTGAGTCACTCACCTTCCCATCCTAGTTAATCGTAGTAATCTTCAGGTAGGTCCTCCCCAATACCCGAGTCACCTATTGAAATAGATAAAAATTAAAATTTCAGACTATACAATTTAGTTTCTATGAATATTTAAATGTCCTAATGGTTGGTTGGGTATCTGTTTTACTCTTAGCTAATTCTTTTGAAATAGTTCTAAGTTTTAAATCCTGGTACTCACAGTTTTATTGTGTTGGTTCTGGTTGGATATGTGAATCGATCAATTGGGTATTTGAAAAGTTAATAGTTTCGTTAATTTATTTTTATTGTCCAAAAATATCAGTTTTCTTTTAAATTACTTACTAAATTTTTCTTATAGAATATAGATGCTTCTATACTCACAAATTTGGAGTATTTAAATTTCCATTGTTATTTATTTATGTATAGATATTCTAGTATATACTTAGTACTTACTAACTCATAATTTGTACATATATATATATATATATATATATTTTCTAGGAAGACATAATCACAAAATAACAAATTGATTAACTTAATTATAACTATTTTCGAAATTGTCTTTCTCTTTTCGAAAATCGTAAAAACATTAATGATTATCATTAATAATAGCACCAAAATAATTATACTATCAATAATACTAATAATAGTGATAATAACAATAATAATAATAATAACACTCATAATAACACAACAACAACAATAATAATAATAATAATAATAATAATAATAATAATAATAATAATAATAATAATAATAATATAATTAAATTTCCGAAAATAGATTGGATAGGATAATTTATTTTATATTAAGAATTATACTGATGGTTTTATACTTTAGTTAAAGAAATTTTAGTCTTACATTCATAAAATTTTATTTTAAAAAATAATATTTTCGAAAATTTAACTAAAATTATTTTAATAATAATATTATTAATAATTATAATTAGAAACTTATTATCCGAAATTTACTTACTTAGGTAATTTATATTTCAAAAATTTCTTTTTAGATTATATAATAATAGATTAGGTGTTAAAACATCCTATATTTAATAAAGTCAGAAAAATAATTTATTTTTAGATTTAAATAAACAAATAATTAGTTTTGGATTTAATATTATTATAATGTTATTAATACTATTCCAGAAAATAAATAAATGCAGGAAAAATATTAAAAATTCCATAATTACTTATATTAATATTTATTATATTTATTTATTTAGATTCGTTTTTCTTTTTTTTTTTTGGCCGAGAGGTACACGGCGTGTACACGCCCGTGTACCCAGCCCATGCTCATCGGGGGAGCACTGTTCATCGTCTTCCCCGATGAGCCGCGGCAAAATCCGTCGAATCCCGACGTTTTAGATCTAAATCACTTCTAGAAACATTAGAAGCCTAAATATCCAAGAAAAACTAAATACAAACAACATGCTCTCATGAATTCGGATCATCAAGCTCGACTAGGGTTTGGAAAGATTACCTTCGTTGTGACCTTCCGATGAAATTCGAAGCTTCTAGCTACCTTGGTTAGCTTCCTAAGATGTCTAAGAGTTAGTAGTAATCCTTAAAACTGAAAGAAAATTCGCGGAATAACATCACTTACCTCGAGCTCGTTTTTCACGCATTTTCCAGGGTTTTTGTTCGAAATTTCGAACTGGGTTGATGCGATGGTCTAAAAATTGTTTCCTGGCTTTGTTCGACTCCTAATAAGCTATGGATGAATTCTGGAAGGTTTGAGAAGGTTTGGAAATCGTTTGCTTCTCCAACCGAGTTCGTTTGCATATATATATATATATAACCTAGTACACTTTCCAGTCGTGTTCCCTCCTCGACTCTAAACGAATTGCCCCTTGTTTGTTGTCCATTTGATCTTTTGTTTGATTGTCATTAAGGCAAGGATGATCTGTCACGTTTTCATTTGTTTTGGAGAGGATTTGGATTGACTTTTACACAAATTATTGGAAAATTTGGCTCATAATCCTCAAGAGAATCACAGCCTTAAAAAAAAGAAATCCGTCTCCAGCAAGCTAAGTTATATATATATGTATTATATATTAGTTAAATATTATTTAGTTAGGTTTTCGGGTAGTTTATTACACTAATACGATATATTTTCGCTTATATATGTAAATATATATATACAAAAGTCTTAAATGAATCCTACAAAGTATTTAGTTTAATGAAAAGTACGAATTTAAACTTTATATACGTATCTAATTGTTTAAGAAAAATTTATCCTACGTGATTTGAGTTTTAAAGCTTTTCGGGTCAATTTTCGTTTTAGGCTCTAAGGGCTGTAGAAAACCCTAATTTGATACTGGTATGATTCAATTCTATATTTGAGGTTTAGATCTCAAGTTATACATCAATTTATGTTTTTATTGGGTATTTATAATCCTAACCATTTATCTTGAAATCACAATTTCCTAACTAAAACCTATTGAGTCATTTAATATTACTACTAATATATAGGCTATACTAGTTATATTTTAGATTTGGATACTCACTATGAAATCTTATCAAATAGTTTATTACTGACTAAAACTCTCAAATTTTAGGGTTCCAATCTAAATATAGGTTCATTCCTATACCTTGTTTTAATTCCCGGTCTCTATTGAATACTAAGGTAATCACTTAATATTCATATTTAGGTTTTCCTATATATTCTGTCTGTTTGACAAAGATTCGGGTTTAGGATTGAAGTTTCCTTTGATCATAACCTGAATTATTAACTTGGAATACTAAATCTTGTTTTTGAATCAATTGGGGTCAAAGAAGTCCTTTTATAAAATCTATGAGTTCCAAACCGATCAATTTTAGAGTATCTATCTAAACTAGGGTTTCTAATTAACTCCTAAGATTACTAGTCAACCCATAATTTCTAATCTAGGGTTGTATCGTATGATGGAAGTTTTCGGGGTTTACATTTTCTCCCCCCCTTAAAATAAGCTTTGTCCTCAAAGCTTGAAAGCGTACCTGGATGCTCGAACAGCTGTGGATAATTCTTCTTGATTTCTTCTTCCAACTCCCAAGTTACTTCTTCAGTCCGAGGATCCCATAGCACTTTGACGTAGTGGATTTCTTTATTTCTGAGGACTTGTACCTTCTTGTCTAGGATTCGGATAGGGTGCTTTTCATAGGTCAGATTTTCTTTTAGATCAATCGGTTCCAGCTCAATAATCTTATCTGGATTTGGTACATACTTCCTTAGTACCGACATATGAAAAACATTATGTATACTAGATAGTTTGGGTGGCAATGCAAGACGATATGCAGATTTCCCACTCGTTCCAATATTTCAAATGGTCCTACATATCTAGGACTTAGCTTTCCTCTTACTTGTTTGCTATGAAGACTTTTGATTGGACTTACTTTCAGGTAAACATGTTCACCTTCTTGAAATTCCAACTCTCGTCTCTTCAAGTCTGCCCAACTTTTCTGTCTATCTTGAGCTTCTTTCATCCTTCTTTTTATCACTGAAACTTTGTTAATTGTTTCTTGAATCAGTTCGGGTCCAACTAGTACTCTTTCCAGATTATCCCAAAATAATGGAGATCGACATTTTCTACCATATAAAGCTTCACAGGGTGGCATCCCTATACTCGAATGGTAGCTATTATTATATGCAAATTCCACCAGTGGTAGGTGTTGATCCCAATTTCCTTTAAATTCCAAGATACATGATCTCAACATGTCTTCCATTGTCTGAATTGTTCTTTCTGTTTGTCCATCGGTCTGGGGATGATAGGCCGTACTAAACCTCAACTGAGTTCCCAATGCTTTTTGTAATCCTTGCCAGAATCTAGAAACAAACCGTGGATCTCGATCTGACACTATATTAGCTGGTATCCCATGTAGTCTCACAATTTCCTTTAAATACAATCGGGCCAACTTCTCCAAAGGATAGGTCATATTGATTGGTAAGAAATGGGCTGATTTAGTGAGTCTATCCACAATAACCCAAATAGCATCATCTGCATTGTCTTGGGTAACGAACATACAAAATCCATAGATATTTGATCCCATTTCCATTCTGGTATAGACAATGGTTTCAACAAACCCCCTGGTTTTTGATGTTCTGCTTTTACTCTCTGACATATCTCACATCTAGCCACAAATTGAGCAATATCGTTTTTCATCCCGTTCCACCAATATGCACTCCTCAGCTCTTGGTAGGTCTTGGTTTCGCCTGGGTGGACGGTATATCCAGAATAGTGTGCTTCATTCATTATCTCTTTCCTCAAACTTTCATCATGTGGTACACACAATCTTTTATTCATCCTTAATACTCCATTTTCGTCTATTTGAAAATCCTTATATTTCCCTTGTGATACTCTTTTGATGATTGCCTGGAGTTCTTCATCCTTTCCTTGAGCTTCTTTTATTCGTTGTAATAAAGTGGGTTCCAAGGTTAAGCTGCTTAGTTCTGCATCCAAACCTTGTATTGAAAATTCCAATTTTAAATTTTCAAATTCCCTAATGAGTTCTTTCTGTTCTGTCAACATTGAAGCTACTTCTCCATAATTTTTACGGCTTAAAGCATCGGCTACCGCATTTACCTTGCCAGGATGATAATTGATGGTTAAATCATAGTCTTTGATTAATTCCAACCATCTACGTTGCCTCATGTTCAATTCCTTCTAGGTGAATATATACTTCAAGCTCTGATGATTCTGTGTATATTTCACACTTCTGCCCATACAAATAATGACGCCAAATTTTGAGTGCAAAGACGATAGCAGCTAATTCTAGATCATGAGTAGGATAATTCATTTCATGGGGTTTTAATGTCTAGAAGCATACGCTCACCTTTCCATTCTGCATTAATACACATCCCAATCCATTCTTGGATGCATCACTATAAATAGTGTAAGGATCCTGGTCATTGGGCAGAACTAGTATCGGTGCAGAAAACCAGTCTCTTTTTCAACTCCTGGAAACTCCATTCACGTTTTTCATTCCACAAGAATTTTTCATTCTTCTTGGTTAATTGTGTCAGTGGTCGTGCAATTCTCGAAAAATCCTGCACAAATTTCCGATAGTATCCTGCCAATCCTAAGAAGCTTCTTATCTCTGTAATAGTTCCAGGTCTTTTCCATTCCACGATAGCCTTAATTTTAGCAGGATCAATTGAGATTCCATCTCCTGACACAATATGTACTAGAAAGGATACTTTTGAGCCAAAACTCACATTTGGACAACTTGGCATAAAGCCGATTCCTTTGTAGTATTTGCAATACGGTTCTTAAATGTTCATCATGTTGTTCCTCTGTAACCGAGTATATTAATATGTCATCTATGAAGACAATTACACAAACATCCAATAAAGGTTTAAAAACGTGATTCATCAAGTCCATGAAAACAGCAGGTGCATTTGTTAATCCAAATGGCATAACGAGGAATTCATAATGACCATACCTAGTCCGGAATGCTGTTTTTGGTATATCTTGTGCCTTGATTCGGATTTGATGATAGCCAGACTTCAAATCAATTCGGGAAAACACCTTGGCTCCCTTTAATTGATCGAAAAGATCGTCAATTCGGGGCAAAGGGTATATGTTCTTAATAGTTACTCGGTTTAATTCTCTGTATAATAATGAGTCTCATAGAACCGTCTTTCTTCTTGACAAACAGTACCGGTGCTCCCATGGTGATACACTTGGTCTGATAAACCCTTTATCCATCAGTTCTTGTAATTGCACCTTTAGTTCTTTCAATTCTATTGGTGCCATGCGATATGGAGCTTTTGATACTGGTTCTGTTCTGGTATCAAATCAATTGAAAACTCACCTCTCTATGTGGGGGTAAGCTGGTAACTCATCGGGAAATACTTCTGGGTAGTCACATACTGCCCTGGTAGTATGAACATTTGTCTTCTTGGATTCATCCTCAATCGTTCATGATTATCCCGCTTGATTCCATATCTATTTCATTTTCACCTCTATGGTCATCGTTCGCCCTTCGACTTCTTGAGGACTTCCCCTTTAACTCATTTGTTTCTCCTTGTTCATTCATAAAAATGAATAGCCATGAATTCCTTATAATGTATGCTAATGTGTTATTGGAATGATATTATATATGTGTGTGTGTGTGTATGCTTAATAATATAATTAGGAATGTGTTATTTTATATATGATTAGTATTATGAATTAATATTATTGTTGGATGTTTTAAATGTTTGTATAGTATATAATGTGTGAATAGTTCAATGAATGTGTATGTCTTTTTGTAAATTAATATGCATGCATTATGTTTAGAATGTAATCAAATTGTTTTGAAGTTGCTTAAATCATGACAGAAATTTTGTGAATTTTAAACATTTTGAGCTCAAATTTAACTCAAATGCATTTGAAATTCTCCCAAATTAAACCTAGGACAAATATACCCCTTAAAGGTAAGATTTGGATAACAAATTACTCTAATTGGACAGATAAGTCCCTTTTTTGCAGCCATTTTCATACGAATTTTACTTCTTTTCTTTCTTCTTTCTTTCTTCCTTTTTCTCAACCCAAAAGCCTAAACCCTAAGCCAAGGTTTACAACAAGTTTAAGGATTTGAATAACATTCCAAGCCAAGATTCACTCATGTGAGTTTAATGCAATCTTTGTCTTTTAATTTATGTCCTATAATGTGTTGTTTGTAAATGTTAGGGTAGATAGGATTTTGAGATGATGTTGGGTATGAGATTAGATTGGTGCATGAATGATAGTTTGAATGGGATTATGTGATTAATGAAGTGGTAGTTTGCATCTCATAGGAATGTGGAAGTGTGGGATGTAGTATTATAGAAAAATTGAAGAATGTGTAGTTGATATGGGAATTTGAAGTATGATTGGTGATTTGATGATTAGAGGTGAAATTCATGTTGTTAGGATAGTATTTGAATCATATAACAAGCTTTAGAAAGTTTGGACTAAGTTTGGAAAAGTTTTGAGAATTGATTAAAGTGTATAAAACAGGGATTTCAAAAACCATTTTCGTATAGGCTAGATTTTGAACGTACGTCGGCATCTGGGATTCTACGCCGCCAGCGTAGAGGCGGTATAGAAAGCCCACAGAATCAATTTTCCTAACGCCGTTTGCAACGCCGCCAGCTTTTATGCTGAAGATTTGCCAGCGTCTGTCTTCAGAACGTACGCGGCAATTCGAGTCTCTACGCCGCCGGCGTAGGGGCGGCGTTGAAAGGCCACAGAACCAAATTTCTTAAGGCCGACTGAACGCCGCCGGCTTTCACTAGACGAGTGAGTCGGCGTTCTTTCATCTATATTGTACGCCGCTGTTTGAAATCAAAGCCGGCGTATGTGTCAAAGCTGCCTGCGTACTAAGTAAGCGGTGGTTTAGACTTCTCTGGATGTTTTTGAAACTTTGGGTTTTGGATTCAACGCCGGCTAAAGGCCGCCAGCGTAGGTAAACAAAGGCTGACGGCGTACCCTTGAACACTGCCAGCGTTGGCAGTGTGAATTTTCAGGACATTGAACACCGGCTCAACGCCGCGGCGTTGAGTGCGGCGTATCCCTGAGCTTTTGAATTTTTAAAAGCTTTTTCTAAAATTTTCCAAAGTTTGTTTGAGTAATTATGTATTTATTAAGCAATCTAGGGTATGATAGGGTGCTTAAATGCCTTATTTTGACTTTGAATCAATTTATTTGGATTCTTGGATGAATTTATATTTTGAAACTAGTCAATTAGAGTTTAAGCTAAAGTGAATTTTAATGTTGATTAAACAGTGATAGATTCCTCGCCAGTCGACTCCGTTAATTCCCGAGCTTTATCAGGTACTCAGTAACTTGCTGGTCTCTTTGTTAGGATAGGTATCCGAATCAAACTACCTTAAATTAATAAAATCTTATTGATATCTGAATGTTGATTGTCGTTGTTTGCCGTTGAATCTGGTTCGGAGAGCGGCACCCTGCTCAGATTGGGGGCAGGGTTCTTTCTCATTAACGGTTTAGATGGTTTAGGAGATATGAGTATCCGAGCTGCTCATATCAACCCCCTGAGCGTCGTGATGCGTTACTCAGGAACCCCTAGTATTCGGGCTACGCCGGAAGGTGGGCTGCCTAGTCTGTATGAACAGTAGGGACCACTCAGGGAGGTGGGGTAATACTAGAACCTTGTTGTCCGGAGTTTGATACTCCCGTGTTGTCTTATCAAGTAAAGACTTATTAATGAATAAGCGATTGTTGCCTAATACATCTAGCCTAAGATGTGTGATTCACTTGTTTCGTTACTTGTGTACTGGGCCTTTGGCTCATATTTTATCTATTTCAGGTGATGATCCCGATGAGTTCTATGAGTATGGGGTACGGAACTGACTTCGAGGATTTTCTTGATGGGTTGGAGGATTAGAGATGACCATGGACTCAATGGACCCTATAAATGTAATAGATTAGATGAGATTCATTTTTGGTTGATGGTGTAAATGTTGTGTTAGTAGAGTTGTGTTTTGAGAATTTTGATTAAGGCTTATAAAAAGCCCTTGGATGTAATATGTATATATGTGTATGTAGCTATTTAGAAGTAGAGTTTTTCCGCTGCTAATATCTATGTTGTTGTTGTATATATCTTATAGAATTAGATAAACAATTACTCAAACTATCTTTAGGCAACCTTACATATAATCTTAGGGGTTATATGTGGTTGGGGATCCGTTATCTCCTATATCAAATATAGGGGTAAAAATCGGGTCTTACAGTTGGTATCAGAGCGGAGTTTGATTAATTGCTTATTTAATTGTCATGATTATTTAAGACTTGACCTAGACACAACTAAGTAGTATAGAAAAGAATTAAGCTATCCAAATAGTTGTGTGTAATCTTCTTTTTGCTTGTTTTATATAATTGTTATTTGATCTTTGTCTACCAATTGCTTATTGTTTGTTGATGTCTTATTGAATTGTTTGCTTATCTATGCCTGAATGTAATGTCAATTTGATAAGTTTTGTATGTGATTAGGAATTTAGATGCATGTATGAATGTGTGTTGAATATATCTATGCAATTGTAAAGATGGACAGGTTAAGGAGGTCTACTAGGCAACATTCTGATAGAGAAAGTATGCCACCACCACCACAGTCATCGTCTACATTTGCTCCCACTTCATCTTCTACACCGAGCAGTGAGACTACTCCATCGCCTGCATCGGCTTCAGCTTCACAAGTTCCTCCACAGACTCAAATTCCTCCACCTCCACCTATACCACCCATTCCTCCTATGTCACAAATACCAACTAGTGACCCGAACTCGATGTATGGTATGATGAGGGATATGATGGCCATGATGCAACAGTATCAGATGATGATGTATCAACAAACTCAACATCTCATGCAGCAAGGTAATCAGCAAGGGATGAGATCAAATGAGGCTACTTTTGTGAATGATCAATCCAAATCAAGTTACATGATTTTAGTAAGATGGTTCCAGAGTTTGATGGCACTAGTACCGACCCTACAGTAGCTGAAGGGTGGATTGAGGAACTTGAGAAAACGTTTGCCGCCAGTAGAACCCCGGAAGATAATAAAGTGGATTTAGCGGTTTACATGATGAAGAAAGAAGCTTATAATTGGTGGAGATTAACAAGTGGAAATTTACAATTACCCATATCATGGAATGCATTCAAGGATATATTTTTCATCAAGTACTTTCCGAATTCAGTGAGAGAGAGGATGATAACCGATTGGTTAAACTTGAGACAAGGGAGTAAGACTGTAGATGAATATCATGGAGAATTCTGTAGACTGTTGCGTTTTGCGGGAGGTGATTACCGAGATGAGAGGATGAAAGTTCAGAAATTTCAGAATGGACTGAATGAAGAAATCCAAAGTGAAGTGAAGAAATTTGAGTTGCATACCTTATCGGATATGGTGGCCAAAGCTTTGCTAATGGAGCAAATTCAGAACGATAGTAGAGTTAGGAGAGCAAAGAGAGCTGCATTTCTAGGGAAGAGGCCCGCTCCTACTTCATCTTATGATAGTTATCGAGGTGTGGGTAAAGGAAAGAAGCCATTTATGGGACGACAAGGAGACCAAAAGTTGATATATAAAGCTCCTACACTTGCATTTGAAAAGAAATGTTTTAGATGCTATGGTCCTCATGAGTTGTCCGATTGCAAGTGGATTCCCAATGCATGTTTCTCATGTGGTCAAGTTGGGCATAAGTCTAGAGAGTGCAAGAATCCGAAACTACCACCGGTCTTTTGTGCATATTGCAAGCAAAGAGGGCATCACATTTCTAATTGCAAGGACCGACCTAATGTGAAGAGTGGAGTTGATGTAGAGAAGGGAAAGACAAATCCGAGGGTTTTTGCCTTACAACAGATTGAGGACACACCCTCAGTAGACACTTTGGCAGGTATACTGAGTGTTGCTAATAGGGATGCATATGTGCTAATTGATACTGGAGCGACTCATGCTTGTATTTCTGAAAATTTTATGAATGATTGTGAGCTTACCTCTGAATTGTTGATTGATCGTGTTATGTGTGTGACTACTCCGTTGGTGATTGAAAATAGACATCCTTGTGTGTGTAAAAGTATTGTTGTGATTTCAAATGTGAGCATGCCTATTGATATGATAGTGTTGCCTTTATCTGATTTTGATGTGATTTTGGGAATGAATTGGCTAAATCAATATAAGGTCACTATAGATTGTAGTAAGGCGGAGTTAAGTTTTGGCTTGATTGATGGGAGTTTCACACATAAATTGGAAAGGTTGAGACCTAGGAGTATGAAGTTTATGGAACTGTGGGAAAAACCAGTTGTAGCAGCAATGAATATTGAAGAAGTGGATATCAAAATGACACCCATTGTGAATGAGTTTATGGATGTATTTCCTGAGAAGTTACCTGGATTACCACCGGATCGGGAGATAGAGTTTGGGATTGAGGTTTTGCCTGGAACGGTACCTATCTCTAAAGCTCCATATAGGATGGCTCCAGCTGAATTGAAGGAATTGAAGTTACAATTACAAGAGTTACAAGACTTGGGCTTTATCAGACCGAGTATATCGCCTTGGGGTGCTCCTGTGCTGTTTGTCAAGAAGAAAGATGAAAGTTTACGCATGTGTATTGATTACCGAGAATTGAACCGAGTTACTATCAAGAACAAATACCCTTTACCAAGGATCGATGATTTGTTTGATCAGTTAAAGGGAGCTACAGTGTTCTCTAAGATCGACCTGAGATCAGGATATTATCAACTCAAGATCAAATCGCAAGATATTCAAAGACGGCTTTCCGGACTCGGTATGGACACTTCGAGTTTTTGGTAATGCCTTTTGGGTTAACCAATGCTCCAGCCGCATTCATGGATTTGATGAATAGAGTTTTCAAAGATTATTTGGATTCATTTGTCATAGTATTCAT
This sequence comes from Combretum micranthum, assembly GCA_024138025.1. Taxonomy (NCBI): domain Eukaryota; kingdom Viridiplantae; phylum Streptophyta; class Magnoliopsida; order Myrtales; family Combretaceae; genus Combretum; species Combretum micranthum. The sequence continues at coordinate 12,797 of JAMXBD010004400.1, forward strand.
TGATGATATTTGATATATTCTCGGAACAAGGAGGAGCATCGAGAGCATTTGAGACTTGTGTTACGAAAACTCCGAGAGAAGAAACTTTATGCGAAATTTACCAAGTGTCAGTTTTGGTTGGAAGAAATATCTTTTCTTGGGCATATTATCTCAAAGGCAGGTATTTCGGTTGATCCAATGAAGATTGAAGCTATTTTGAAATGGGCAAGGCCTACTAATGTGAGTGAAATTAGAAGTTTTCTTGGATTAGCTGGTACTACCGAAGATTTGTTGAAGGATTTTCTAAACTGGCGTCTCCAATAACCAAGTTAACACGGAAGAATACCAAGTATGTGTGGGATGACAATTGTGAGAGGAGTTTTAAAGAGTTGAAAGAAAGATTGATATCGGCTCCTATTTTAGCATTGCCTGTGAGTGGAAAGGAATTTGAAGTCTTCAGTGATGCATCTATCCAAGGACTCGGTTGTGTTCTCATGCAAGATGGAAAAGTTATAGCTTATGCATCAAGGCAGCTAAAACCCCATGAGAAGAATTATCCGGTGCATGATCTTGAATTGGCAGCAGTGGTTCTCGCATTGAAGCTTTGGAGACATTATTTGTTTGGAGAGAAATGTAAGATCTATACGGATCACAAGAGTTTGAAATACATATTCACCCAGAAAGAACTTAATATGAGGCAAAGAAGATGGCTTGAGTTGATTAAAGATTATGATGTGGAAATACTTTATCATCCGGGAAAGCTAATGTAGTAGCGGATGCACTTAGTAGGAAGAAGCAAATGGATGATGTGATTATGATCTCTAGCCAAAGAGGAATTCAGATGGATTTCATGAAATTAGAACTTGAGGTTACATTAGAGCAAGTTGATGTGATATTGGCTCAATTATCCTTGCAACCGACAATTTTGGAAAGGATTAAACAAGTCCAAAAGCAAGATGATGAAGTTAAAAGAATAAAGTTAGCCATTGAAGAAGGGAAGAGAAAAGAGTTGAGAATTGGTGAAGATGATGTTATTAGATATGGGAATCGACTTTTTGTGCCATATGAGTTGAGAGAAGAAATCTTGAGGGAAGCTCATTCATCTTCATATTCGATCCACCCGGGAACCACCAAAATGTATAGAGACTTGAAGAAAAATTTATGGTGGGAAGGTTTAAAGAGAGATATTGCTCATTATGTATCCAAGTGTTTGACTTGTCAACAAATAAAAATCGAGCATCAACGACCCGGAGGAGAGCTTCGACCTTTATCCATACCTGAATGGAAATGGGATGATATTACCATGGATTTCATATCGGCTTTACCCAAAACTATTGTGAAGCATGAAGTTATTTGGGTAATTGTGGATAGATTAACGAAATCGGCTCATTTCATACCTTTGAGGGTTGGAGATTCTTTGGAAAGGATGGCACATACCTATATCAAAGAAATAGTGAGATTACATGGGATTCCGAAGACAATCACTTCTGATCGAGATTCTCGTTTTGTCAGTCGATTTTGGAAAAGTCTACATGCCGCTTTAGGTACTCAACTTCAGTTTAGTACCGCGTTTCATCCACAGACAGACGGGCAATCGGAAAGAACAATTCAAATCCTAGAAGATATGCTTAGAGCATGTGCTCTAGATTTTGGCAATAAGTGGGATACTTATTTGCCACTAGTTGAATTTGCCTACAACAACAGTTTTCAAGTAACAATTCAAATGGCACCCTATGAAGCGCTCTATGGTAGAAAATGCAGATCTCCAATACATTGGGATGAAGTTGGAGAAAAGGTTATTTTGGGTCCAGAATTAGTGCAACAGGCGGTAGATAAAATTCAGGTAGTTAAGCAAAGGATGAAAACGGCTCAAGATCGGTATAAAAGCTATGCCGACATGAGGAGAAGACCATTGGAGTTTGAAGTGGGTGATCATGTGTTTCTTAGAATTTCACCAACAAAAGGGATTATTAGATTTGGAGCTAGAGGTAAATTGAACCCAAGGTACATTGGTCCGTATGAGATTCTAGAAAGAATTGGACCATTGGCTTATCGATTAGCTCTACCACCAAATTTGTCGGAAGTGCATGATGTATTCCATGTGTCACAACTTCGAAAGTGCATATCGGATCCCGAAACTATTCTTTCTACACATCAACCGGAGATTCAACCAAATTTGAACACGGTGGAGAAACCGATCAAAGTCTTGGATAGGATTGATAAAGTGTTGAGGAGAAAAGTAATCCCTTATGTGAAGGTTTTGTGGACGGGACAAACCGAGAGGGAAGCGACATGGGAGCCCGAGAACGAAATGAAGCAGAAATACCCCGAGTTATTTGAATAGCGTTAAGGTAAGCTAAGTTTCGAGGACGAAACTTTTTGAAGGAGGAGAGAATGAAATAGCCATGAATTCCTTATAATGTATGCTAATGTGTTATTGGAATGATATATATATATATATATATGTGTGTATGCTTAGTAATATAATTAAGGAATGTGTTATTTTATATATGATTAGTATTATGAATTAATATTATTGTTGGATGTTTATAAATGTTTGTATAGTATAATAAATGTGTGAATAGCTTAATGAATGTGTGTGTCTTTTTGTAAATTAATATGCATGCATTATGTTTAGAATGTAATCAAATTGTTTTGAAGTTGCTTAAATCATGACAGAAATTTTGTGAATTTTAAACCACATTTTGAGCTCAAATTTAACTCAAATGCATTTGAAATTCTCCCAAATTAAACCTAGGACAAATATACCCCTTAAAGGTAAGATTTGGATAACAAATTACTCTAATTGGACAAGATAAGTCCTCCTTTTTGGCAGCCAAATTTCCATACGAATTTACTTCTTTTCTTTCTTTCTTTCTTCCTTTTCTCAACCAAAAGCCTAAACCCTAAGCCAAGGTTTACTACAAGCTTAAGGATTTGAATAACATTCCAAGCCAAGATTCACTCATGTGAGTTTAATGCAATCTTTGTCTTTTAATTTATGTCCTATAATGTGTTGTTTGTAAATGTTAGGGTAGATAGGATTTTGAGTGATGTTTGGTATGATTAGTTGGTGCATGAATGATAGTTTGAATGGGATTATGTGATTAATGAAGTGGTAGTTTGCATCTCATAGGAATGTGGAAGTGTGGGAATGAGTATTATAGAAAAATTGAAGAATGAGTAGTTGATATGTGAATTTGAAGTATGATTGGTGATTTGATGATTAGAGGTGAATTCATGTTGTTAGGATAGTATTTGAATCATATAACAAGCTTTAGAAAGTTTGGACTAAGTTTGGAAAAGTTTTGAGAATTGATCAAAATGTATAAAAACAGGGGATTTCAAAAACCATTTTCGTATAGGCTAGATTTTGAACGTACGCCGGCATCTGGGGATTCTACGCCGCCAGCGTAGAGGCGGTATAGAAAGCCCACAGAATCAATTTTCCTAACGCCGTTTGCAACGCCGCCGGCTTTTATGCTGAAGATTTGCCAGCGTCTGTTCTTCAGAACGTACGCCGGCAATTCGAGTCTCTACGCCGCCGGCATAGGGGCGGCGTTGAAAGGCCACAGAACCAAATTTCTTAAGGCCGACTGAACGCCGCCGGCTTTCACTAGACGAGTGAGTCGGCGTTCTTTCATCTATATTGTACGCCGGCTGTTTGAAATCAAAGCCGCCAGCGTATGTGTCAAAGCTGCCTGCGTACCTAAGTAAGCGGACGGCTTAGACTTCTCTGGATGTTTTTGAAACTTTGGGTTTTGGATTCAACGCCGGCTAAAGGCCACCGGCGTAGTAAACAAAGGCTGACGGCGTACCCTTGAACACTGCCAGCGTTGGCAGTGTGAATTTTCAGGACATTGAACACCGGCTCAACGCCGCCGGCATTGAGTGCCGGCGTATCCCCTGAGCTTTTGAATTTTTAAAAGCTTTTTCTAAAATTTTCCAAAGTTTGTTATTTGAGTAATTATGTATTTATTAAGCAATCTAGGGTATGATAGGGTGCTTAAATGCCTTATTTTGACTTTGAATCAATTTATTTGGATTCTTGGATGAATTTATATTTTGAACTAGTCAATTAGAGTTTAAGCTAAGAGTGAATTTTAATGTTGATTAAACAGTGATAGATTCTCGCCCAGTCGACTCCGTTAATTCCCGAGCTTTATCAGGTACACAGTAACTTGCTTGTCTCTTTGTTAGGATAGGTATCCGAATCAAACTACCTTAAATTAATAAAATCTTATTAATATTTGAATGTTGATTGTCGTTGTTTGCCGTTGAATCTGGTTCGGAGAGCGACACCCTGCTCAGATTGGGGGCAGGGTTCTTTCTCATTAACGGTTAGAATGGTTTAGGAGATATGAGTATCCGAGCTGCTCATATCAACCCCCTGAGCGTCGTGATGCGTTACTCAGGAACCCCTAGTATTATGGGCTATGCCGGAAGGTGGGGCTGCCTAGTCTGTATGAACAGTAGGGACCACTTAGGGAGGCGGACGTAATACTAGAACCTTGTTGTCCGGAGTTTGAATACTCCCGTGTTGTCTTATCAAGTAAAGACTTATTAATGAATAAGCGATTGTTGCCTAATGCATCTAGCCTAAGACTGTGTGATTCACTTCGCATTTGTATTCGTTACTTGTGTACTGGGCCTTTGGCTCATATTTTATCTATTTCAGGTGATGATCCCGATGAGTTCTATGCGAGTATGGGGTACGGAACTGACTTCGAGGATTTTCTTGATGGGTTGGAGGATTAGAGATGACCATGGACTCAATGGACCCTATAAATGTAATAGATTAGATGAGATTCATTTTTGGTTGATGGTGTAAATGTTGTGTTAGTAGAGTTGTGTTTTGAGAATTTTGATTAAGGCTTATAAAAAGCCCTTGGATGTAATATGTATAGATGTGTGTATGTAGCTATTTAGAAGTAGAGTTATTTCCGCTGCTAATATCCATGTTGTTTGTTGTATAATATCTTATAGAATTAGATAAACAATTACTCAAACTATCTCTTTAGGCAACCTTACATATAATCTTAGGGGTTATAGGTGGTTGGGGATCCGTTATCTCCTATATCAAATATAGGGGTAAAAATGGCGGGTCTTTACATAAAAGATATTGTCTTAAGACGACAATCGACTTTGCTGTTTTACAGCAGTCGACATGTCATACCAAAGATAACATCATACTTTTGGATGTCACCAAGATTAAGTTAGCAAAGGATTTCTGTCCCCCAATTTCTAATGGATATTCCTTCATTATTTCACGAGTCATTACTAAATCTCTGTTGGTGTAATAACTCCTAATTCCTTAGTCATGGCCTCGATGGAATATTCCAATCTTCTTGCTAATCCAGTGTTGATAAAAGAATGTGTTGCTCCCGTATCAAATAAAACATAAGCAGGTTGACCATTCAATTAGATTGTTCCTAATTATTAAACATAGGTTATTATTCTCTACAGGAATGTTTGTTTATCCAAGTAGGGTTATACCGACTATAAACTACTTAAATAAACAAATTAAGTATCAGATTAAGTACCTGCAATGAGACTGTAATCGTCTGGATCAGCTTCATCCCACACATTTTCTCCATCCTCCTCCTCTATTTCTCCTTCCTCAATTGGGGTCCCCTGCATAGCATATACCCTTGCTGCTGTCATGGTTTTGCTAGCACTAGCATTTCCATTTTTGGGTCCAGTTGTATTGGCAATGCCTTTAGGGTTGGAAGGTCCAGCAACTGCGTTCACCGTTGTGGACAATGAGTTGCTATATGTCCAATCTTCTTACAAATGAAACAGGTTGCACTATTTTTCTTTGGGCATGCAAAAACCATATGTCCACTCTCGCCACAGTAATAACATTTTTGTTGTAGATGTGGACAATTCCTCGGGTAATGAGCTCCCTTGCATTTCCAGCACGAAACATTTTCAACATTCCTATTTTTCACATTTCCCATAGGTTTAAAGAATCTCTTTTTCTTAGGAACAAAACTTGTCCCTGTCTCCTCAAATGTCCTTTTACCAAATGTCATTCACCGTTTCTTATATCTTTCAACTTCATATTTCTTGGCTCGTTCAATGGTTCTTGCTTTTTCAACCATGGCTGCAAAGTTGGAAATTTCAAACTCGGCTAGTCTCCTTTGAAAATTGGGTTCTAATCCTGCCATGAAGGTTTGCATTTTTAATTCATCACTATCTCTGTAGGCATCTGGTGCAAATTGAAGTAACCGATTGAATTCGTGCTCGTATTCATCAATTGTCTTAATGCCTTGTGTTAGATTCATCAGGTCAGTACTGTACTTTGCCTTTAAACTGCTGGGAAAGTATTCTTTTAGAAATTCCTGTTTGAATGTTTCCCAACTGATGGGTTGAGGCAATGTCCTCTGTTTAAAGTTCCACCACAATCTTGCTCTCAATCGGAGCAAATAAGTTCCATACGGTACTTTTAAAGCTTCCGGTACCTGGAAGACATCAAGGGATCGTTCAATCTGAGCTAGCCAATCTTCAGCTTCTTCGGGCTTCCCAGGTAATCCTTCAAAGTACCGATTACATTTGATAAATTCAGGCAATACATTTCTTTGAGGACGCAATGGTGGTGGCGAGTGGTAGTTCTGGTTCATATCTTATTGGTCCTTGTACCTCAGGCCGATTTTTGGGTTTACCGGTCCATTTTCTTGAAATTGAGCAGGTGTAGTATATTGCATTCCTCCCTGTATTCACAGGAGGAGCTTCTGGTACTTCAGTTGGAGGGTACCGCATGTGTAGCTCGCATATTTGTAGAGCTTGCAAAATTAATTCATTTTGTTGTTGCAGGTTTTTCAACACATCCTCTAATGGATTCTGAGGTGGTGGAGGAGCATTTGTTGGATTCTCAGATACTTGTATTTCTACCTCGCTCTTCCTCTTGGCATTCTAGTATCATAAAACATATTACTTGAGTTAAATTATTAAACTCATACTCAAAGAGAGATTACAAGTAATCATACATATTTCACATCCATATTCATAATCAAAACACACATTATTTATATAGTTAGTGCTTTATGTACAATCCAAAATTTGCACTAACACTTAGTTCTATTTTCCCTCACAACTACCTCAAGGTTATCATGCTTCATACTACATATTTATATGACAATAAGTTCCTCAAAACATACATTAGTATATAGTCTATCAAGGCATATATCAAAGCTACTCTATGGGTAGGGTACAGAGGTCCTTGCCCTTTCTGAGGGCCTACTGTGGATAGTGATCCTCCTCCTCTGAACTACTGTCATCACTCTCCATCCTCCTCTACCCTGGTGGTGCTAAGTCAGATTGGTATCCATCATCCGGATACCTTTAGTAGCAGGTTTCTCCATCACCAGAAGGTGTCACATCTTCCTCAATCCACCCCATGAGCAGTACCAGTCCAGTGAGCATAATTATAATTGGAGACAAATTTTTCTGCTTCCCTCCTTCTCTTTTTTCCTTCTTTTTCATCTATCATGGCTGTAGTCACACTTTGCATAACCACTGTGGTCTGCGTAGCTCTTGTCTTCTTTTATTAGCTGCTCTCCTAATGAACGAGGTCTCACCTTCATCTTCTGGTATGATAGGGGCCTGTTTGTCAAAACACTTCTGGAAAGATGGCTTCTGATCACATGTGTCAGCATCCACTCATCATCAGGAGCAGTATCTTCCCGAACTAAGGCATGATCATACTGATATCATGTGCATATACCCAATCACCCTCCAATAGGAATCCAGATCCTATAGTCTGGGAGATCAGGCCTCACTGATCGGGTGACACAATGAAGGCTATATTATCAATTTCTATGCTCCACCCTCTGGATGATCAATCTCTAAATGTAGATGGTCTCTACTGCTGTGCCATTATTTGGAAAAGCCTTTCACTAAAAACAACCAAGTATTCAACATGGGTTGTAAACCTTTCTTCAAGTGCTGAAAATTTCATCCAGGGTCTTTGTAATGAAGACAATTGCCAAATCTTCTCTAAGACTCGGAGTCAGCGCCTATAATCAGTAAGTGTCTCCTCCTCCATCATGCTAAAAATTTGCATTTAATATGACAAACTGCGGGATTGGTCTGCACACAATAAAATATATATGATTAGTATCACAGATTTTATTCTAATTGTGCATCAACTTATTCTAATAACTCCCCATTAACTCACATGGTTCTACTTGAATCTAAATTGGTATTTTTAACTGTACATTTACTAATTCACCTTCTTACATATATTGTTTTTCCTATGCCAGCAACCTTGCTCTGATACCAACTTAAATCTGTCACGCCCCGAGGGTATTCTAATAATGATAATAAAAAACCATTCAATCACCATTATTAGTTTACCTTCTAGGTATGACATGATTTTCAAAAACAGGTTTTTAGTTGCTTGGATGGAATAAACAAACATATATAAGATGTAATTAGTAAAACAACTATCACAAACTACTATATTACAGATCATATGCTTCAGAATTCCTTACAACCTTAATGATGATTCTAATGCACATTACATGCACCATAAGACTACTACAGATATAGATATTCTAATTCTATACTAAACTTTAAAACTTCTGGCTTATTTTCTCTTACCGGGACCATGACTCTGCTAGTAAGTAATGAGCCAACGGTCGCAGAGTGAACCTGAAAGGACTGTGGGCGTGTGAGCCTAAACACGAGCTCAGTGAATAACCAGAACTTATTACACATAGCATACAAGTTATTTAACAAATCTATGAATGCAGCATCACACAAATGAACTTACAAGCTTGGATAACCCGGAATCCAAACAGGATGAAGATTTACGCCCTCCCATCGGGTTGAAGGATCACAATCTATGGTCCACCTACCCAGGAGAGACTTAGCTTTCAGGAAATAATCTCAAATTTAATTATCTCTTTAAACTTATCATGTTTCATTATTTATTTCCTGTTTAGCTTTAGAAACTCCACTAAGTGTTAGTTATTCCCATGTAATACCATAAGCGGCGTCCTTCGTTTACCATGTAGTTCCTATGGTATTAACAGAACAAAAGTAATCTTGCAATTAACTACTAGCTCTCTGGCCTAGATAATTCAAGCATTACCAGAGATCCGAGAATCTAACACGTAGTAGGCTACCACTTACTCAATGCTTTTTATGCATAGTATGTAATGCATGATTATTTTTCATTATGGTACCAGTAGTTATTAGTCAATTTAGGGGTGATCAAACAATACAGACAATTCATTATATATTACAAACATTATCTAGATACAGGCAATTGTGTTATCACATTTTTAGAGTGACATGGCAATCAATGGAATACAATACCCAACTTTCATATTTTAAACAATCATCAATTTTCATTATCTTTTTATTAAGGTTCACTACTAGTACAAGCACAACCAATGTAATAAGACTGAGTCACTCACCTGCCCATCCTAGTTAATCGTAGTAATCTTCAGGTAGGTCCTCCCCAATACCCGAGTCACCTATTGAGATAGATAAAAATTAAAATTTCAGACTATACAATTTAGTTTCTATGAATATTTAAATGTCCTAATGGTTGGTTGGGTATCTGTTTTACTCTTAGCTAATTCTTTTGAAATAGTTCTAAGTTTTAAATCCTGGTACTCACAGTTTTATTGTGTTGGTTCTGGTTGGATATGTGAATCGATCAATTGGGTATTTGAAAAGTTAATAGTTTCGTTAATTTATTTTTATCCAAAAATATCAGTTTTTTTTAAATTAATTAGTAAATTTTTCTTATAGAATATAGATGCTTCTATACTCACAAATTTGGAGTATTTAAATTTCCATTGTTATCTATTTATGTATAGATATTCTAGTATATACTTAGTACTTACTAACTCATAATTTGTACTTATATATATTTTTCTAGGAAGACATAATCACAAAATAACGAATTGATTAACTTAATTATAACTATTTTCGAAATTGTCTTTCTCTTTTCGAAAATCGTAAAAACATTAATGATTATCATTAATAATAGCACCAAAATAATTATACTATCAATAATACTAATAATAATGATAATAACAATAATAATAATAATAACACTCATAATAATAATAATAATAATAATAATAATAATAATAATAATAATAATAATAATAATAATAATAATAATTAAATTTCCGAAAATAGATTGGATAGGATAATTATATTTTATCACATTAAGAATTATACTAATGGTTTTATACTTTAGTTAAAGAAATTTTAGTCTTACATTCATAAAATTTTATTTTAAAAAATAATATTTTCGAAAATTTAACAAAAATTTTTTTAATAATAATAAGATTATTAATAATTATAATTAGAAACTTATTATCCGAAAATTTACTTACTTAGGTAATTTATATTTCAAAAATTTCTTTTTAGATTAATAATAATAGATTAGGTGTTAAAACATCCTATATTTAATAAAGTCAGAAAAATAATTTATTTTTAGATTTAAATAAACAAATAATTAGTTTTGGATTTAATATTATTATAATGTTATTATTACTATTCCAGAAAATAAATAAATGCAGGAAAAATATTAAAAATTCCATAATTACTTATATTAATATTTATTATATAATTATATTTATTTAGATTCGTTTTTCTTTTTTTTTTTTGGCCGAGGGGTACACGGGGTACACGCCCGTGTAACCAGCTCGTGCTCATCGGGGAGCACTGTTCATCATCTTCCCCGATGAGCCGCAGCAAAATCCCGACGTTAAAACGTCGGGATTTTTGATCTAAATCACTCCTAAAACATTAGAAGCCTAAATATCCAAGAAAAACTAAATACAAACAACATGTTCATCATGAATTCGGATCATCAAGCTCGACTAAGGTTTGGAAAGATTACCTTCGTTGTGACCCTCCGATGAAATTCGAAGCTTCTAGCTACCTTGGTTAGCTTCCTGAGATGTCTAAGAGTTAGTAGTAATCCTTAAAACTGAAAGAAAATTCGCGGAATAACATCACTTACCTCGAGCTCGTTTTTCACGCGTTTTCCAGGGTTTTTGTTCGAAATTTCGAACTGGGTTGATGCGATGGTCTAAAAATTGTTTCCTGGCTTTGTTCGACTCCTAATAAGCTATGGATGAATTCTGGAAGGTTTGAGAAGGTTTGGAAATCGTTTGCTTCTCCAACCGAGTTCGTTGCAATATATATATATAATATAACCTAGTACACTTTCCAGTCGTGTTCCCTCCTCGACTCTAAACGAATTGCCCCTTGTTTGTTGTCCATTTGATCTTTTATTTGATTGTCATTAAGGCAAGGATGATCTGTCACGTTTTCATTTGTTTTGGAGAGGATTTGGATTGACTTTTACACAAATTATTGGAAAATTTCGGCTCATAATCCTCAAGAGAATCACAGCCCTTAAAAAAAAAAGAAATCCGTCTCCAGCAAGCTAAGATTATATATATATGTATTATATATTAGTTAAATATTATTTAGTTAGGTTTTCGGGTAGTTTATTACACTAATACGATATATTTTCGCTTATATATGTAAATATATATACAAAAGTCTTAAATGAATCCTACAAGGTATTTAGTTTAATGAAAAGTACGAATTTAAACTTTAATAATACGTATCTAATTGTTTAAGAAAAATTTATCCTACGCGATTTGAGTTTTAAAAGCTTTTCGGGTCAATTTTCGTTTTAGGCTCTAAGGGCTGTAGAAAACCCTAATTTGATCACTGGTATGATTCAATTCTATATTTGAGGTTTAGATCTCAAGTTATACATCAATTTATGTTTTTATTGGGTATTTATAATCCTAACCATTTATCTTGAAATCACAATTTCCTAACTAAAACCCTATTGAGTCATTTACGTAATATTACTACTAATATATAGGCTATACTAGTTATATATTTTAGATTTGGATACTCACTATGAAATCTTATCAAAATAGTTTATTACTGACTAAAACTCTCAAATTTTAGGGTTCCAATCTAAATATAGGTTCATTTCTATACCTTGTTTTAATTCCCGGTCTCTATCGAATACTAAGGTAATCACTTAATATTCATATTTAGGTTTTCCTATATATTTTTTGTCTGTTTGACAAAGATTCGGGTTTAGGATTGGAAGTTTCCTTTGATCATAACCTGAATTATTAACTCGGAATACTAAATCTTGTTTTTGAAATCAATTGGGGTCAAAGAAGTCTTTTTATAAAATCTATGAGTTCCAAACCGATCAATTTTAGAGTATCTATCTAAATTAGGGTTTCTAATTAACTCCTAAGATTACTAGTCAACTCATAATTTCTAATCTAGGTTGTATCGTATGATGGAAGTTTTCGGGGTTTACATTTCATGCATCAAAGGACTCTCCATAATACCTAAAAGCTAGAGAAGATGATGTCAAAACTTTAAAAGACTCCTCTTGTTTATGATCTATAATGATATTGCTATATTTGTTGTCTTTAAGACTTTATTATCTTCATATTTATATTATACTTTGTAGATCTAAATTTTTATGAAGCTTTGGTTATGTTTATGTTTAGATCTATAGGTTTAGGGCTTACTACCCTACATTTTTTTTATATTCATGTTCATATTTTGTGTAGATCTTGGATTTAAAATTGCATAAAAATGGTGAAATTCGTATCTAGGCAAGACCCATTTTTAAAAACCACTTTCCAAGTGTAAAAATGAAATTTTTATGAGATAATGAAGGCTTAATGTATATATATTATCAAGACTTCATTTTATATGGTTCAAAGATGATTTTCAAAGATTATTTTTCCTAACAAAACTCTATTTTCGGATTTAGGCTAAGGCATAGTTTAAAAACATGTTTTCCAACTCAAAAATGAAGTTTTTATTCAAGAAATGGAAGGCTCTTAATATAGAATATGTAAAGGATGATTTTTCCTAAGTTTAGATGAATTTTATCAAAAGATATGTCCAAAAATAAATTTGGTAAATTCGGATCTCAACCAAGACTAATTTTGAAAACCTATTTTTCAACACTAAAATGAAAGATTTGTTTAGAAAATGGAAGGCTTATGGAATAGGTATCAATAGGAGATGTTTTTGATAAGTAAATGATAGATCTACTAGTAGAGATTCTCAAAAATAGGAAGAGATTACAAAATATGAAATTTGAGTTTTATTCAAATTTTGTAAATTCGGATGGTTCCAAAACCATGCATTAAAAACCTTTTTATCAACTTCAAAACTTGTGTTTTATATGAAAAATGAAGAGTTTAGGTCATATATATCATCAAGTAATGATTTGTATAAATTAAGATGAGATTTGCAAAGAAAAATATGCAGAACAAGGAGTAGAATAAAGTAGGAAAATTTGAGTTGCTCTTCATTTTGAGAAATTCATAATAATTGAGTAATGGTGTGAAAACTCCTAATTTATAAACTCAAAATAGAAGTTTTATTAAAGAAATGAAGTCTGAGTGGCTAGGTATGGTGAGCCTTAATTTTCTAAGTATCAAATGAGTTTTCTTAAAAGAATTACCACAAAAACAATTTTTATAAAATTCGGATTTTGGGATGAACCACTTTTAAAAACATGTTTATAAAGTGTAAAATGGGAGTTTTTATTAAAAAAACAAATGCCTTAGGGAATATACATAATGAAGCTTAATTTTAACAAGAATAACTGGATTTTATCAAGGAATTTTTCTAAAACAAGTGGGGATTGTCAAGAATACAAATTTAGCCTTTCTAAGTTGATTTTTCATAAAGTCTTACAAAGAAAAAAATTTCTAAGAATTTCTTTTGTTCAATATCAACAAGAACATGTATATATATATTATATATATCTCATGGCATATCATTTATGGTAGTAACTTGTTCATATTACATGAATACTTGCTTTGGATAGTAGAAACTTCTTGAACTTTCACAAAATCAATTTTTTCATTTGGTTTTCACTACTATTCTGATTTCATCCGATTCTTTCGAAGCTTCAAAGTTTTCAAAACTTAAATATGATATTATAATTAGATAGATCTTTCGAAGTAGATAGAAATCGATATATAATTTGCTAAATTCCGAGTTAAAACAATCAAGTTATGGCCGTTTTAAGTTGGAATTCCCGCTTAGAACGAGAATTACGAATTTGATAGTTTGTATGAGATAGACTGGATTAGTTTTGAGTAGAAATACTCATTTGGGTATTTCTTCCTTTTTAAGTTTCCCTGAAATCGACGATTCCCTACCATCGGATTACTTTTACTAAGAGACCAGTGATCTAATGGCCGAGTGAGTTTTTCCTCTTATTTTGTTACTTTGATTTTGCTTGTAGCTAGTTGCACTAGAATTAGGAAAAGATAAAATGGTGATGAGTTGTGATATAATCTTGGTTGAATGAATGATAAGTATATCAAGGTGAGACTTGTTGTAAAATCATTGTATAAGTTAGCATAGACTTGAATTGTTTGAAATTCTCTATGATCACTCTTAACCTACATAATTAACATGCCACGATTATATGAATAAACTGTACATGCATATCACATATTGTGTCACATTGCTTTGGCTAATATACCTTTGGTGGGACAAAAGTATATTAGCGGATGGCAAGGGGGCCTATGTTAATATTAAGGATGCAAGATCGCTTAAGTTAACGGATGTAGGGTAGGCACATAAAACTACTACAATAAAACAACAAAGGTTGTATAACTAAGAGAAAGAGATTGGGATTATGGTTGCATGACTTATGAACCACCCTACTCAAGATTGGAATTATGGTTGCATGTCTTATGGACCATCTTAACCCTAGAATGGAGGGCGTAAATCCATTCACATATGACTACCGGAAAGTCATATGCTTGTCTGTTCATGTGTTTGTTCATGCATAGCATATGGATGAATTATAACTTGCTTGTTATGGCACGAAATTAAGGGAACTCTCACTAAGCTAGTATAGCTTATACCCCAATAGATGTTCGATTAAACATGTTAGCTCAAGAATGCTACATTGTGACTGAGATGGTTGGAGTCGAGTATAACTTTGGGATTTCAGCAGGAAGTAAGATGCTTGAAGATCTTAGTTAGGTTTTGTGAATTGCTTTGTAATAGTTTATGTAGTGAAATCTTTTGATGAATTATATTTGAAATATAATGAATTGTATTTCCTTTACATCTTTACTCAAGTTGTATCAATATAAAATGTATCACTCCGATGTGTCTCATTTATATGTTAGATGCCTTGTACATAGTATGAAAGCCTTCGCGTGACTGAGGCGGTCATTCCTAAACTTTAATATTATGTACGGTGGACTACTACTTTTAGGGTACCCTTCGAGGTGTGACATATGCAAGGGAAATTTCAGAGGAAATGGTTGAGCTGCTACCTTCCTTCCTTCTATAAATATAACTCCATCATGAACAAAACAACAAAGCAAATAAATCCCCTTTGGTAGCCAACAACACCACACAAAACATTTCTCAAAACAAAAACACAAAATAGCCATTAAAACAAAGCTAAGGAAACCATCAAACTAAGGTTCTTTTCAAGCTTTGAGAAAGGATTTAGCAACACTACACCAACCCAAATAAGGTAATATCTCATCCTAAGACTCCATATGTGTATTATGATAGGTGGAAGCTAGAAAATCATTGAGTATGATGAATATAAGACGTTATATGTATTGATATATCACATATGATATATATAAAGTATGGAAAAACACTTAGAAAAAGTTTAAACACAAGTTTAATATATAAATGAATAAAGAAAAGTAAGTTCGAAAACGAGGAAAAATGAAGAAAACGATGAACAATGCCAACGCCGTCCCTATGCTGGTAGCTTATACCCCCAATGCCGGTGGCTTATAGGGATAGGCCGGCGACGTAAAAGCGGTGTAGTCTGGAATAGAGGTTACGTAAATTTTAAACATGAAATTTTTTTTATACAAACGTCGACCTCTGGAATTTAAAGCCGGTGGCATACACCCTAACATTGACGGCGTTTGTTGAACATTGGTAGCCTTTGAACCAGCATATGCTAACATTGAATAAATAAAAATTTACACGAACGTCGGTACTTGGGAATCAACGCCAGTGGTGTTTGTTGCCGGTGTACATGCAAAATTTTCCGGATCAAGCTTGTTCATTCGAATCAGTATATATATTATATTATATTATATTTTTTTTATATTATATATTTAAATATACATATATGTATTATATATGCAATGAAGAAGAATAATATATAAATAAGAAATAAATACAATACTCAAAAAGGGAATGATAAAATGTAATAAATGTAATTTAGCAACTCCTAAAATTATTTGAAAATATCACTTACAATATTATTGCTAATATTAATATATTGTACAAAAAAAAATTATAAATATTCTAAACAATTATCTATAATAGATATATAAGAATGGAAAATTTAATAAGTTAAAATTACAAACAAGGTGATTTCCAAAACTAACAAGATAATTACATAAAATAAAATGAGAAGAACACGATAAGATTAAATGACAGAAAATAAATATTAGTTACTATAAATTAAAGAACAATCTAAATGTGATAATAACAGTAATAATGCAATATCAGATTATTAAGAATGAATTCCATGATTACTCAATAAAAATATTTAGTATCTAATAAGATCAAGGAAAACAAGACAAAAATAAATAATTAGAAAAAGAAAGTAATAATGCAACATCAGATTATTAAGAATGAATTCCATGATTACTCAATAAAATATTTAGTATCTAATAAGATCAAGAAAAACAAGATAAAAATAAATAATTAGAAATAGATATTTCTTGCTATAATCAGTCAAATTAAGGAAAGATATAAAATGATAATAGCAATCGTAATAAATTACTAATTTACTAAGTACAAATCCTGTAATTTCTCGATAAAAATAAAATATAAAATGTTCTAAGATCAAGACAAGTAAAATGAAAATAAATAATAAGTAGTAAATATTTGTTACCATAAAAACATAAAAAGGACCAATACAGGTAATAATAATAAAATTAAATATTAAGATAAGACACTTAGACAATCATAGAAGTTTAATTGCATTATTTACTATAAGTATTTTGTCTTAATAAATGACAATAAATTGTAAATAATATAAATAAAGCTAATATACCTTAAATGAATTATTCTACTAAATAAAATCATATTATGTTGATTAAGCTAATTAAAGTAGATTTAGTAATAGATATAGGCGATTAGTTTCAATCAACTCGGCTTAGATTAATATACTAGGTAAAACCATAAAAAGAAAGAAATACGTAATTTTTAAAATATGTCAGAATTAGTGTATAGTATAAGTTATACCATAATTAATATGGTGAATATGTTGTTTTAAATATCTTATTTTCGGAACTAATAAAAGAATAGATTTGTTGAATAATAAATATATGTTATTTCATTTTCATAGGAAAAATAGATCAATTTTTTAATTTCCAGTAGCTTATACAACAATTTAGCAAGGACCACAGGTGAGGGAATTCTGATGATTTACTATTTGCTTGTGATTGCTACTACTTGTTGTTATGTTGATTGTATCACTTGTATGTGGAATGCCTGATTGATGTGAGTGCTATCATCTACATGATCACCTGAATAAAAGGATAAGGATAATAATTCGACACTAATTAGATATACTCATCGCATGTGCTTGACCCCCTTGTAGGAAATGTCCTGAATTTGAAATCAAAAGTATTTTGAAATGTATTTTTAAAGAAATCTGACTTGGAATATTCCAGGTTGCTTTTATATCCTTCGAAAAGAACTCAATTTTTACTGAAAGAGTTTATGAGATAAACATGGGACATTTTTTAGTATTGTTGTGACAGGAGATGTTGACTGAGTCGAGGTCCATTGGTCACGTGGCGATAGATGTTACCTGAGTTGAGGTTTATCCACCAGATTCACCCTCATTCGGTTATGGATTGTATTAACAGTAAATGTCACCTGAGTCAGGGTCTACTTGCCTGATTCACCATAAATTGGTGATGGTTAGTGAAATTTGCCATTAATTGGCATTATATATATTTAAATATTAACCAGCATTAGATCAGTTGAACACGTTGGGGAATATTTGCTGTTACCAATGGCGTTTAAGCGCTAGGCAAGTCTGGATGGACGCCACCACCAGACAGCCTCGTGCGAGTAAGGTAAGGTGTCCCATGCGAGTAAGTATGGGAGACAACTGAAATATAGATAGGTAAATCTACATCGTCTATGGATCCGGACTCCCATAGATGTGTTGCTTGCATTCATCATGTACGCATTCATATTGTGTGTAGATAGATTTACATGAATGTATAATTAATATTTGATAACTTACGTGACTAGTAGTAGTGAGGGATGAACTCACTGAGCCTATGGTTTTGCTCACTCCCCAATAGTTTCTGTGCAGGTATAATGCTAATTGGGACTGGGATAGGGATGTGTGAAGAGTGCTTTCTCCATCAAACTATAGTGAAGTTAGATATATAAGTGGCACTGAACTTACAATGTAAAATTTATAATTTGTATAAACAAATGAGACTTTATATTTTATGTAAGCCCCGAAAATTTCAATAAATAATTTTAAGATGAAATTTGAAAATAAACCCTAAAAATCACTCCAAATTAAAACCGAATTCCAACTAGTTCAAAAACATGAGCGAATCCAGAAATTTCCGAATCTTGATAAAAATAAGAATTCTTAAAAACAAAGTAAGGACTCAACACACTTCAATTCCAAAACCACTACGTACGACAAATTCCATATTTAACTCCGACTTATAAAAAAGGGTAATATAAAGCCCAAAAACGAATTATTAAAAAGTAAATAACGATTAACTTTCGAAAATGAAACCCAATTCAAAAATTCCGAAAACTTTAAAAGATATTAAATACTTACAAAAAAAATAATAAATAATAAAAATTAAAATAATTTTCTCAAATTAAATATGTTGTATAAACATAAATATCAGTTTCCAAATTGGCAAAGGTCTAAACCAAAAAATCACCCGGAAACCCTAAGCGGAATACAATAGCTTAAGTCTGGCAATCTAGCGCCCCTAACCCTAGAGGCCGAGATGTAGTTTAAATATATTGAATAGCTCATAGTAATATAAGTTCGTTTATAATTATTAGATTGGTAAATTTTTTTACCTATTTCGAACTCGTTCGGATACAGACTTCGAAAAGCGTGTCCCGGGGCTCGAGATATAAAAAATATACCGATAGTACCGTTAGACACATAATTTCATAAGATTTCCAAATATATCAGTTATATAATTTTTCGGGTTATAAAAGTTACAGTTATAACCTTTTATCATATTTTCGTTATTACCGATAATTGATTAGTCTTTTGCACTATTCATTTTTATTTCATTACAAAATTTTGTTATTCTTATAAAGTCTTATATTTTTAGATAAATATTTTATATGTTATAGAAAATTTTATTTTTCTAAAAATTAGTTCGTTTCGGGTCTTTATGGGATCAGATTCTGTTTAAGACCCGATACTAAAAATAAAATATATTAATTTAATAATTGAAAAATATTTTTAAAATATTTATATTTTCATAAAATAATTTTTTAGAATTTTTTGGGTTATAAAAATATTATTTATAGCCTATATTCGCGTATTTTGATCGTACCGGTAACATATTTGTTAAAATACTAAAATAATTCAAATAATTATTTAATTTTAATTATGAAAAATCTGCTACAATTATTTGCAATAAATTTTCCAATTTTATTTTATTTTATTAATAAAGTACTTTTACAACCCATACCTTCAAGTACACCTTATACATATCACTTCATTTTCACTTCAATCTTTCTACACATTATCCCACAATTGGTGGCAGATTTTTGAGCCTCTTTATGGCTGCCATTGTCCTTCATTTACTCCTATTTTGACTAAAATTAATTATATTTCAATCATTCTTCAAAAAGTTACATTACACATTAATTATACAATTCAATTTTGAGTCAAATTTCAACAAAACTCTCTCTCTCCCTCCTATACAATTCACATGCAGCATGGGGCACTCTTGGGTGCCTTGTTTTATTTTTTTTCTCTTCTTTCATTCATTAAAACACTCATTTTCTCTCTCTCCTTCATTTACTCACTTTCCCTCTTTCATTCTTTAACCTTTTGTCTCTCTTTTTCCTCTCTTTTCTTCTTCTTCTTGTTCTTGTTTCTTCAAGAACCAAGTTGCCCCCACAACTTCCATTAGCTTCCATCCACATTCCCTAAAGATTTCTAAGAAAATCTTCATCTCAAAGCCTCCATAGGTGATATAGGTAAAGTGTAATGAATGTTTCATGCATCAAATGACCTTCCATAAGCTTAAAAGCATAGGATGATGATGCCAAAAATGAAACTCTCCTTTTCTCTAGTTTTATTATCTTGTATTCAAATTATTTTCTTGTTTAAAGTTGATATATATTGTAGATCTAACTTTTTATAGCTTTGATTTTTGTTTATGCCATAGATCTTGTATTTAAGTTGTTATTTTTGTTATTCCTTATGATTTATGCATAGATCTAGCATCCACATGTCTATCTTAGTGATTCATGCATGTAAAACTAGTTTAGAAAACTAGATATAGAGTTTTGAGTTCATAGATGCATTAGATCTTTGTTTATGTTCATGAACAACTTGCTATAGCTTGATGATGGTAGGAAAGTTATAGGAAACTCAAGATCTATTTTATTTTCAACAAAAACAACTTTTGAAATTCGGATGAAAATGGAACCATATTTAGAAAAGTGGTTTTTCAACTTCAAAATGTATATTTTTCATTTAAAATGAAGGGCTTAGGGTATAGATACCATAAATGAAAGATTTTGATAAGTGAAGTTTAGATCCATGATGTTTATAGCTTATTACCATGCATTTGTTTTATGTTTATGTTCATATTAAGTATAGATTTAGTTATGAACTCAAACAAAATTGTGAAATTCGTATTTTGGCAAGACCCCTATTTAAAAACCACTTTCCAAGTGTCAAAATGTAAATTTTACTTAAGAAAATGAAGGCCTAATATATATATGTCATCAAGACTTCTTTTTACAAGAATCAAAAGTGATTTTCAAAATAAAAATTCTATTTTCGGATTTTGGCCAAGGCCTATTTTAAAAACATGCTTACCAACTAAAAAATGAAGTTTTTATTTAAGAAATGAAAGGCTCTTAGGATAGGATATGTAAGGAATGGATTTTCATGAGCTTAGATAGATTTTATCAAAAGATATAACCAAAAATGAATTTTGTAAATTCGGATCCCAATCAAGACCAATTTTTAGAACTCATGTATCAACTCCAAAACTCATGTTTTATGTGAAAAATGAAGTATATAGGTAATAGATATCATTAAGCAATGATTTTTACAAGTTAAAATAAGTTTACGCATGAGTAATGTGTAAAACAAGTAATGGAATTAAAATGAAAAATTTTGAGTTAGTGATCAAATCGTCAAATTCGTAATTTGAGATGATGCATATGTAATCACTTAGTATATGAGCTCAAATTGCAAGTTTTATGTGTTAAATGAAGTCCTTAGACAATAAATAGTGAAGTCTTAAATTCTAATGCATTAAACAAGTTTTTCCCAAAGTAATCATTCAAAAAGTGAATTTTCTAAAATTCGGATTTTTGAGTAAATCATATTGGAAAACATATTTACAAAGTGTAAAATGGAAATTTTTATGTAGAAATGAAGGTCATAAGTAATATATATAATGAAAAATAAATTTTAACAAAAATAATTATATTTTCTTAAGTAATAAATCCAAAACAAATGGAAATGAACAAAGTTAGAAAACTAGATTTTCAAAAAGTATTTATAGTTGTAGTCTTGCAAAATAAGGAGTTCCAAATTTTCTTTTACCCAAAATCATCAAGATCATGTATACATGAAACTCATTTCATGCAATTCATGTGAGGAAATCACTCATATTGCATGAATAGCTAATTTATAGAGTAGGAACATTACAAATATTTACAAAGCTATTTTTCGGAAATTGAAATTGTTGCTGCCCTAATCTGATCCGAACTTTTCAAATTTTCAAAGTTTTCAAAACTTGAAAGTAATATTATAATTAGATAGATCTTTCGAAGTAGATAGAAATCGATATATAATTTGCGAGATTCCGTGTTAAAATGACCAAGTTATGACCGTTTCAAGTTGGAATTCTCGCTTAGGACGCGAATTGCGAATTTGATAGTGTCATGCCCCAAAATAGGGCCTAGTAGTATCATCCTGTAGTCGTCATACCACGTGTGCACCCGTGATATGAGAACCGTCTTGCAAGTCAGATATTACAAGATTCTATTTTATAATTGTTACATGTAATGAAGTCATACCAATATATTATATAAATACTAAGGATTCCGATTTTCCTTAGTTTGCCAGAACCGCAGAGAATCGGTATCCCCTACCAAATAATGAAATTGAGGTCAAACCTATAAAATACAAGATCTTAATCAATTATATCATTTATCTAATTTGTTCTTTGAGACCAATATAATCTATGAAACTATCTTCAGCAAGGTCTTTTGATGTAGCACTCTTCACTCATGCTTAACCCAATCCCAGCTAACGTTATACCTGCACAAAGACTGTTGGAGGGTGAGCAAAACCACACGCTCAATGAGATGACCTGACCAGACCACATATCAAACAATGGAAATCAAGTTTACATAGCAAACATATGTAATGCCGCAATCAAGCATATGAACAAATACAAGCCTGGGGAATCCGGAGTCCAAAGCAGGATGGAGATTTACCCCTCTCATCAGGGTTGAAGGAACCAGTAGTACATAGTCTATCCAGAAGAAGCCAAGCATACAGGGGAATCTACGATTTCTCGTATTAGGGTTATCACTTTTACTTATGATAGCTTCACAAACCATCCTCTGTACATACCTTAAGCAACTCTCTAAGCATTAGTCATCCAAACAATACCATAAGCGGCGTCCTTCATTTACCACTTAGTTCTTATGGTACCAATAGAACAAAGGTAACCTTGCGTTGATCTAATAGCCTTTAGCCTAGGTCAACCAATCATTATCAGAGTCCCGGATGGCCAACACGTAATAGACTACTACGCTTTTAGAGATGCAAATATGCAATATATGCGATGCATGCCCATTTCATTTTATGGTACCAATAGTTTTTATTCAGGTTCAGGACGATAATACAATTATAGACAAACATCAACATGCTCCATACAATTGTCATCATACAAAGAAATTGTTAATTATAATAAGATGTTTTGGCAATCATACATACACCAAGCAGCATGCAATTTACCCAAACCCACATGTAATTCAGTTTGATATGTTATTATCAATGCAACTAACTACAAGCACAAACAATATGATAAGGTCAAAGTCCCTCACCTGTTGTTCTTGCTAAATTGTCGTAATAATCTACTGGGAAGTCCCATAACTGATCTGTTTCTCCTATAAAATGAGATAATAAATACTCATTATTATGTAATCCTAGTTGCGTCTTTTGTGCCTTAAACTAAAGCTTTACTATCATGGATCTATTTTACTCATTTGAAGATGGGTTTTAAATATTATGGGTGTTAAGTTTCTCCGGTTGAGTTATAAAATTTGTATAAATTCAATTTTCTTAAGAAAACTACCATAAATGATTCTAAATACCGGTTTTAATAGCATAATCTTAATCTAGGCCTATTGTACTCATTTTAATTAATTTAATAATTTTTTTTCTATTTTATTTATTAATCTAGTATATTATCTTTCAAATAAAATCCTTACGAGTTTTATCTTAACATGACCTTTTATCAAATAGTATATTGCTATAGCCTTATCTACTAAATCTAATTAAATATATTTTAAGAAAGTAAACTTTTCAAAGTCACAATCTCCTGATGACGTAGTTCAAGATTTTTAGCATATCAATTTCGCAACCATCCTAGAGAATCTAACATATACTGAGTTTTATAAGTATATCAAATATGATATCTAATGTTAAAAATAAAACAATACCATCAAACAGTCAACCGACTACTATTCTAATATGAATCATTATTATTTATCCTGTATTTTTCTATTTATTTATTTGTTTTGATTTTTCTCAGTTCACCGATAGTCTTGCTGTTAAGTGTAAATATAAGAGGTATACCTGACATAATTCTTGTACCTTTCCTGTATTGTTAATGGTTGTTCAGATAATAAATGACATCGATAACGTAGCAACAAGTGGTACATGTTGCAATGAAACTGGTCAAAAAGCGAAGGACGAAAGAACGAACATCGGATAGAGATGGAGGGTTATGCACTGGTCTCGGCGTAGATGTCTGGTAGTGGTTCCTGAAATGAAATTGAAGAAGGAGATGGTGTATGTTCTGTCTATTTCTACAGAAAACAGAGACGAGAGAGAACAAGATATATAGAGCTGAATTTAAGAGAGAAACCAAGCGTTGTGTTGTTGTTGAGGTCGTCACCGTCGAGTAGTAGATGGGTTGAAGTCGATTGACATATTAGCGGCTTCGTCAATCCAAGAAGATGGAGAAAGACATATTGATAGAGTTTTGCGTGTTGCTGATGTTGTAGAGAAAGTAGTGACCGATGGGTTGTTTAAATGGAAAATGAAGAAAAAGAGATAAATGGTGTTGGGGCATGTAACTTTCATACAAGAAAAGGGCAGTTTAAGGAATACAAATGTGATGCTTATCCTAACTTATTTATGGCGGTGGAGGGCCTCTGGTGTTTGGCTTCCATTCGAATTTTAATAACTAGAGATATTATTAAAGATTAACAACTAAAGAAAAGAATATGCTTTCTCTCCTTTGACATGGAAATGAAAAAAAGAAAGAATAGGAACGGTGACGTTAATAACATGGATTTTTTTTGTAAAATATTGAAAGTTTGTGTATTTTGATAGTTATGGAAATAGGTTCGAGGCAGGTTACTCCCTTTTTAGTTATCCAGACATGTATACGAAGTTAGTAGTATATAATATTTTAGAATATTCGGTATATAGAAGTATGAATTGGAGGTTTGGTCGTTTCTACACTATTCTAGAACTTAAACGTGCCGCACATCATATTTAAATTAATTTATTTTTATGGTCTTAAGTATTTTCAACCTTGCAATTAAGTTTCTAGACTTATAGGTCGATCATATTATTTTATCTATAAGGATTTTAGCATATCATTGTGTTTAGCTCGTAAAAAAAAATTCCCCGGAGATGCTATTTCCATTTGGTTCTATATTTGAACATGACATTTGAATTTGGATCGCATTTATTAGATTATCAAGCTGGCTCCATTTGATTGGGGTGTGTGTGTGTTTTGTTGTCTTTCATTGTGCATTATTTGTGCAAGTTGAAGAAGGATTTCGGCGGCTGGACCTCCAATGCATTCCTGGCCACATATTCAAGCCAATTTGCACCGAATTTGGCTAAGTTTGAAGAGAAAAATATTACTATATTCATTAGTTAATAATTATCTTAGGTTTAAGGAATATATAAATAAAAAAAAAAAGAGAAGATGATAAATTTATAACCAACAATGTTATAAGGAGGGGGTAAAAATATAAATTTGTGAAAAAAATCAATTTCGCGAGTTTAAGTGATACGTATAATAAATATTGATTCGGTAATATTTTTACATGAGAAGTTTCATATTCGCGTTATTAAATATTCTAAACACTATAGTATACATAGAATTTCTATTAAAGATTTGTATATATGTGTTTGAATTTTCGCTTTTTGTTGGAATCATAGTCGCGTGCAAAGGAGAAGTTGAAATTTGAAACCAAATTCCAGACGTAATACGTAGACATCATCACGGGGCGGTTCCGAACGGGAACCGCCCCAACCGTCACCGGGGGTCCTAGCGGTTCGCGTGATGGAACGGCGGTTCCAACGGGTCCGGAACCGCCACATATTTAAAAAAAAAAAAAAAAATGAAGACATGCAGGTTGTTTCTGGGCGTGGGGATTGCTGTTGGGAGGGTAGGGGTAAGGTTTGGTTTTTTTTTTTTTCATATTTTTCACTAGAAAAAAAAAAAAAAAAAAAAACGGTTCATGGAACCGGAACCGGAACCGCCAGAACCGGAACCGGAACCGCCCGGCTCTGGCGGTTCCGGTTCCGGTTCCACGAAATGTGGAACCGTGAACCGGCGGTTCCGGTTCGGTTCCGGTTCGGGTCCGAACCGTGCCGACCTCTAGTAATACGTGACTCAACAAAACAAAGAAAAAAATGCAAATGAGTTAGGATATATGAAAATATAAAAACAAAAAGAAGATAAAAATTTATAATCAATAAATATGTAAGGAGTGGGGGAAAATATAAATTAGTGAAAAATTAATTTTGTGGATCTAAATGACACGTATGATAAATACTGATTTGATAATATTTTTGGATAAAAATTTACATATTAACGATATTAAATATTCTGAATACGATCGTATACATAGAATTTTAGTTTAATACTTTACTTTTCTGTTTTATACCTGCTATCCTAAATTATATTTTATTTGTTTAAAAGTTTGTTTGATGCTATTTTGATAAATTAAGAATTATATTGTCCTTAATTTGACTTTATTATAAATTTATAAGATTTGAAATTACATATGAATTCATTTCTATTTATAAATTTATTCTAGAGTTTTTAATAGATTAGAAATTTAATTTTAATTTATATTTGTTACTCAGTTCTTTTTACTAATTATAAATTACTGGATTAGATCAGACTTTTAGTTTTTATAGACTCAGAATTATTTAACTTGAATGTTTTAATATATATATATATATATTTTACATTAAAACTTAAGTTCGTAAATATTAAATAGTTTTCTTTATTCTTTATTATGAACTTGTATAGTCTTAGTGATAAAGATTCTTCATTCTAATTTGTTCATACTTAAAAATTTAAATCGCGAAAAATTTGGAGTGATTTCTAATATTTTTGTTATAGTTCTTTTATGATTCTACATTTTATTTTTATATATTTATTATAACCGGGTTATGTAAAATCAAGGGTATTATAGATAGTTTGAATGAGATAGTTTGGATTAGTTAAGTGATGAAATACTTATTAGAGTATTTCTTCCTTTTTAGGAGATCCCGAGATCGACCATTCCCTACCACCAGATTATTATTACTAGAAGACCGACGATCCAATGGCCGAGTGAGTTTTCTCCTTGTTTTGTTACCTTGATTGTGATTGTAGTTAGTTGCATTAGAATTGTAGGAACAAGATAAAAATTAATCTGAATGGGGATGGGATATATGATGAGACTGTGATGAATGTGTGCCAAAGAATACTAAAGCATATCGAAACCACGATTTGATTGGATAACTGCACCGTTCATATTATTTCTGTATATGTGTAATATGGATTGGTCACTCTAAAGAATGTATAAATATTTTTTTGACCTAAGTAAAAATTAAATTGGTCATGCATCGCATTGGACATATTGCATTTGGTAGCATGCTACTCCTACGCAGGTCGATCGGTATGGTCCGTGGATGACTCGTTTGGATAACGAACCCGGTACTAGAGCTCATTCAGGGGTACTAAGGTGTATGTGGATGCATTCTTGGATGAGCCTAGCCGAGTCGAGTGCTAAGAGCCGAGGGCTTAGGGACTAGAAGCGGTCGTGTAGACTTAATACCATTCCTAACCCAAGATACGGAGGGCGTAAATCCGTTCTGTGTGTGGGTTCCGGATGCCCATGCATAATTGCTTGCTCACGTGTTTGTTCATGCATAGCATATGATTGACTAATACTTGTTTGTTATGGTACGTAATTAAGGGAATTCTCACTAAGCTAGTATAGCTTATACCCCAATAGTTGTTTAAATGAACAGGTTGTCTCAAGAATGCAAGGTGGGGACCGAATTGGTTGGAGCCGGGAATGACTTTGGGATTTCGACAAGGAATACGAATGTTAGACGTTATCTGCTAGTTTTAGGATTTGTCTTGTAATAGTTTATGCAGGGAAGCCTGTGGATGAATGTAATTGGAGTTGAATGATTTGTATTTTGAAGTGTAGTGATTTACATCTGAAGTATAGTAAATTTGTATTTCCTTTACATTGTTACTCAAGCTATATCAACGTAAAATGTATTACTCCGATGAGTCTCCTCCATGTGTTAGACGCCTTGTACATAGTATGGAAGCCTTTGTGTGACTAACATGGTCATTCTTAGGCTTTGATATTGTGTACGGTGGACTGCCACGTTTAGGGTACCCTTCGGGGCGTGACATTGTAAGTTAAAACTCAATTTAATTATTTGGTAGAGGATACCGATTCTCTACGGTCTTGGTAGAGAGTTGACAATCGGATTCCATAGTTGAAATCCAGTAATATAATATATTATTTATGTAATAGATATTGATAAATAAATAAAGTCTTGCACACTCTGACTTACAAGACGGCTCTTATATTACGGGTACACACGTAGTATGATAGCTTTAGATTAATCGTACTAGGCCCCCTTTTGAGGCGTGACATCCTCCACTTCAATCCTTGCTTAATTCGAACAGAATATTCATATTTCTTCTTTTTAGACCTGAAATGAATATACTTTTAATTAAATGCCAATTATCTTACATTAAGCATGAATTAAAATAATATCTAATGGTAAATTAACCCTAATATGTATGGTAAATTAGCCCACTCAAACTTCCCCATACTTAAGCTTTGCTTGCCCTCAAGCAAACAAATTGATAAAAAGACCAAGAGGAAAATCAATCTTAAGGGTAGAAAAACTACTAACATATGATGCTCTCCTTCATGATAGATTAGGATTAATGTATCTCTCAATTTAATTTAAAATTTTTCATTAAATGACTTTATACTTCAATGTGATGCTGTCCTATTCTACTTGTTGTGAGAAGTCCTTCAATTAGATTTGCTAGAATTATAAGGCTAATCCAAATAATTTAGCCTTTATCTTCATCATTTAAATAGGACTTCATAGATTAAAAATCAAACACAAAATCTCCAAATAAAAGAGAATTAGCCAATCCCATCTCGTTAACATAAACGTATAGAGAGTCATCAATCATCCATAAAGCCTATTTCACTTCGTATGATAATCCATATACCCTTAACCCCTCATAATCATATATTTATATGTCCAGTTTTTGTGAATCTTGCAAGCCATGTAACAAGCTTTCTGTCGATAATCCCGGATTCGTTACCCAAGTTAACAAATGTTATTCTCCTTTTAGGGCATCCTACGGGCTTAATTGCTCGAGAAACAAAACTCTTTGAACAATATTTGTTTTATTAGGTATGTTTCTTCGATTAGCCAATCCTATGTCGGACGACCTTAGATGACCAAGTTTCGAAGAAACCCCATCGAACCTCTACATGCTTAACTCCCTTTTACTTTTCCTCCTTCTTTTTTTTTTTTTGTTTTGAAAAAAAAAAACAATATGAAAGGGGGTTGATACTTCAATAGAATCAATTGGACTTTTTGTCATGAAGATAAGTAAACTTGTAAGATAATTGAATGAAAAACTATATAATAAGTTAAAATTTAGAGATTGACTAACTAGCCTTTGCTTGAAGCCTTATGCTACTCTAACATATGAATTTTGTCATGCCCCAGAGGGTACCCTAAACGTGACAATTCACTTCACATAATATTAAAGCTAATGAATGACAATCTTAGTCATGCAGGAGCTTTGATATCACATGCAAGACGTGCTTCCAAGATAGTAGAAGACTCAAAGGGGTATTACGTTTAAGCATGCTTCCAAGATAGTAGGAGACTCAAATGGGTATTACGTTTAAGTAGATAATAGAAGCATGAAAGAACTTATAAAGGTAGACATGTAATAATTATTAAGATCAAAACTCATACAACTTCTTAGAGGCATTCCCTCGTACTAAAAGTCTTGATATTCTAAGCCATCTTAAAAACATACATAAATATTTTAAGAGCCTACTATAGAGATTTTTCTTAGAAGTCTATACCTAAAAACTAAATATGCAAACTTCTTCCAAAAACTCCTAGTAACTTTGGCTCATATTTGACAAAAGAGGCTCATTGGTGCCAACCACAAGTAATCAAACTGAAACAAAAAACCTATAGGGGTATAAGCAAAACTAACTTAGTGAGATAACTACCATCCTCAAAACATTTCCATAAAATATACAAGTATTTTTTTTTAGACAATCATATGTGAATGCAACAATCACATGAGCAATCAAAATACACACGATTAACCGGAAACCATGTGTAGCATAGATTTTATGCCCTCCATATTAGGAGTTGGATGGTTACCGGCTCATACGACCATCAATAATTGCAGACTTACCGGCTTCTACTTGCCCATATAGGTTTTTCGGCTACTACTAGCCACCACTACAACTCCTCGTTTCCCCACATGAAGAATAGTAAGGAAAAATAAATATGACTCACAATTTGCGATGCCTGAATTGTTTTTAATATGTGTCTATCCAATTATTGTTAATTTCAAGTTAAAGGTAACCAAACAATATTCATCATACCATTGCAAGAGAACATAAATTATTCATCAACCTTCTTTCGATATACTTAGCTTCTTTTTTAACATCCACTTCATTCAACATGCACAACATTAATTTTTATCCTTCCTTAATCTCTAGTACCACTACTTACAAACACAATCAAAGAAATCTAATTAGTAAGGGATTAACTCACTCCATGGCGATATCAAAATAATCGTCAGAGAAAGCGATATCGGGTCCTTCTTCACCTAAACAAGATGAAATACCAAAAATGAGTCTTTCATAGAATTTCTTCTTTAAAGATTCTAAGTCTATCTTCTAATTGTGGTAAAAATCAGATTTGTGAAAATTCCAATATAAAATGGTCATAACTTGCTCATTTTAACTAGGAATTTCGCATATTACATGTTGTTTTCCACCTACTTGAAAAGACTTATCTATTTCTAAGATTATTTTCCTTATAGGAGGTCATTTGGGTCTCGGATCAGAGGGGTACAGATCGACCACAAAAATTCCTTCTTGAAAAACAACATTTTCTAATCCTTCCTTTACTAAAGCTTGTTAAGCAAAACTCAAATATGTATATATTTGAAAAGAATTCCTTTGGTACATAAATAGGCTCATAATTTATGCATGATGCTATAGGTGTTATCTCATTTTCATAAAACAACATTTCCTAAGTTTTGAAAAAATTTGGTTTTGTCAAACTTTTCTTTTTGCGGTTGAAGTCACTTATAAATTCTTGGGTGATCATAACTTAATGTTCTATATTTTTATTCTTTAGTTTTATCAAAAGTGAGTTGGAATAAAGTTTGATCCTTTTAAGTTATCTACTAATTTTATTTCTAAGAATAGAGTCTTCAAAAGTTTTCTTTAGTAGTACTTAATGAGTTTATTCCTTGAAAATTCATTTTCTTAGATTGTTGATAAATTTCATTTTTTTAAGTGGATTTCTTAAACTTGTAAGTTGTTTTTCTTGAAAACTAGTTTAGCTCTTAGTTTAGAAAGTTGGTAAAAATAGCATCAAGTTATTATCTATATATCAAGATTTCCTATGTTATTATTTGATAAGAAATTATCTTTAGACTTTAAAGAAACTTCTTTATCAATAGTTTTAAATTTCATAATGAGCTTATGTAATCGTTAAAAAAAATATTTATTTGAAAACATCCTTCTAAGCCTTGGTGAAAAGCATTTATTAAATGATAAAATTTTAATGGTTTAGTCTTCCATTAAAAAAAAAAAAATCTCTTTTGATGAATATGATTATGTAGTTCATAAAAAGACAAGAATATCACAAGATAATATAATAAAGAATATAAGAAATAAATAAGCATAATAATAATAACCGTCAAATATTGGGAGCCTTAGCTTCTACAAGGCTTCCCGGGACTAAGAATAGACTAATCCCAAAAGAAAAAAAAAATTATTTTGACTTGATGAGTACAAGTCTAAGACTAGAAAGACGTCTTAAAAATAACATGAAAGTAAATAAATTGCAAGGAAGGTAAATCAATTTCAATGAAAAATAAATTGCAATAACAAGTGAGCTTATATGCTCTAAAAGATATATATAACTACATAGATATATTTAGTTTGATATATATATATATATATATGAACAACATAATGGAAAATAGATTTATAAATAAGAACAAAGTATGAAGATATTGTTGCTTTCCTAACCTCCATGGGTTTATAAAACACACACTATGTCCATACTAAGCAAATGAACATATAGAAAGCTTAGATTATTACCTATGAAAGAATAGAAAAATACAGAGAACTTTTAGAGAGAATTTGTGAGAGTTTCGGTAGTGTAAGAAAGGTGTGAAGGAAATGGAAGAAAGAGGTGGAATTTATAGGAAAAAGTGGGGCATAATTTATGTTATTCATTAAATAAAAATTAAAACAAATTGAGTGTGAAAGAGGGAGGGGGCGGCAGTTAAAGGAGGAGGCAGGGAGGGAGGGGAGAGAGAGAGAGAGATTTTAATTCCTTTTTGTATTTTTGTTAATGAAAAGTGAGATGTGAGATATGTGAAGTTGTATTGGAAATGAAAAATTACAAGAAAATAGATGTATAGGTTGTAAAAATAGGTTGTAAAGAAAAGTAGAGATAGATGAATAATAGAGAATAGAATTGAATAGTAAACAAGATAATTAATTTACCAGTAGTAAATAAAATACGCGTAAAAAGGCTATATATGATATTTTTAGTTATCGAAAAATTCTAAAACTGATTTTTTTTTGAACCCTTATATTTTTACGAGTCTAATTGTATATCTGGAATGTTTTCATTATTTCGAGCCCTAGGACACATTTTTCGAAAACTGGATCCAATCAGTTTCAAAATGAATTGCTGTTTGACTAATTTGATATTTTTAAGCTCTTGTACGTTATTACGAACTATTCTACATACTAATATCTTACTTACTCACTTAAGGTTACAAATACAGGATTGCTGGACGTAAACTGTTGCGTCTAACTAGAATTTGTTGACTTTAAGATTTCCAGTTGACCTTCTAATTAGGGTTTCAGCTTAACCGAGCGTAAAAAATTGGGGTTTTACATATTCCTAGTTAAATAACAAATAAGACTAAAACATTTAGATTTTACCATGTAATTCTAACATCTTAATGAAATTACAAGAGCAAGTAATGTAAACCCTTGAAATTACGGTTAATTTTAAGCTTAATTTTCTAATTAAAAGTCAACCGAAAACCCTAAAGGTCAATAAAAGACTAGTACAAACCTTAAAATTTAGATCTGGTATTCTCATATTCTTTATCCTTAGAAAAAGAAGTTGAAATAATTAGTGATAATAGTTTGTAATAATATAAGGAAACATAAAAATATCATATTCACAATTTTTTAGTGTCCTTCGGACCCAAACGGGATCAGCTCTCGAAAAGCATGTCTCGAGGCTCAGAATAGTAAAAATATTCCGATAACACTATTAAGACCGATTTAATATAAGGATTTCAAAAATATCATTTTCATAATTTTTCAGTAACTAAAAATAATAGATATCGTAATTATACGCGTATTGTCTTACTACTGGTAGTTTATTAGACACATCTACATTACATTACACTATTCATTTATCTCTACTTTTACACTCTATGCACCTATTATCTTTATTTTTTATCTTTCCCATAACTTTATATCACATCTACCGTACATATTATTATTCTAATTACACAAAACACAAAAAATTACATCTCTTTCTCTCTCTTCTCTTCATGCCACCCCACCACCCCCACCCACCCACCCCCAATCCTCTTTCATCTATCTATTTTTTTTCTTTTTCAATTTATTTTATTTCATCTAATTTTCCTCCATCTTAAACTATAAATTCCCCCCTCTCCCTCCACTTCTTTCACACCATCTCTACACATAACAAAACCCTCTCAAATTCACTCCACAAAATTTTCTCTACCAAAACCCTCTTTGACCAAATACTGACAAAATTTCTCCTTATACATAATCCAATTACATTTCTTAATAACCACATAACCATACATCTGTTGGGAATTTACGATCCAAATCTGAATCGTGCAGCGGAAAATCGTCTTTTTCTTTTTTTTTTTTTTTTAAATTCCCAATCGGATCCAAGCGTTCCAATTAAATCAGAAAGAAAAAGGGAATCGTGTACCTTTTTATTTTGATGATGGGATCAAGGAGATGCAGATTACACTAACTCCCTCTACCGGTATCCACGCGAATGAATTGGATCTTCATGTGTGCTAGCACGTCGAAAAATTTCGACCTTTGGGAATCCCTCACACTCTCTTTCTAGGTTACGAATTTTCTTTTCTAAATGACGGCCAGCGTCAGATGATAAAAAATTAACCTAGAAAGAGAATATATATAGTGATATATATATAAGGGTTATGTCCCTTCAAATTACCTTGATATATATATATATATATATATATATAAGGGTTATGTCTCTTTAAATTACCCTGATATGTATATAAGGGTTATGTCTCTTTAAATTACCCTAAACAAATTAGGGTTTATGTAGAAAGACATATATATCCTTATTATCTTAATTTATTTATTTGTTAATTTTAATCTAATTAAAATCGACAAATAAATAATTAATCAATTCCCAATACGATTATCGAAGATCCATTTTTATTCATTCTTTGTGTGTGACCCTGTAGGTTCACTCAAAATTGGTAGTAGCTCTTAAACATTCTTTTAAGACTACAAGACATAATTGGTCTCTAGCAAGACATTATGTCTACCCAATTTTAGTGAAGATCGATGATCCGACTTTACCTACTAACAGTTCGTCATTCAGTCCTTTTGTTACACGATATCTTATAATCAAACATAAAGTGTGGATGAAAACACTCTTATATTGTCTAATCACTTATTTCTTGAATCTAGAGTTTGACTGACTTAAACAAATGATATTGATAACTCTTTATCAATTCATTCGAGCATGACCATGCATTTCTCAGTCTTACTCATCAAGAGGCCTGATAGAAATCTCTCTCAAATTAATGAGATGAACAAATCCCTTCACTAACACTCATATTCCTCTATATAACATATTGCATGCCCAAGTTTATTCTTACAATCATCCGATTAAAGATGATGAAGAGATGAATCAAAACATGGAAACTGCTATATAGGAATCCATGGTGCCATTAGGTCAAAGGACTAAAACAACATTGTAAATAAGAATACTTATTGCATTGATCCATACAGTATTCTTATAGTTGGTCAATCCAATACAATACACTCCTGTTTGTATCTATGTGCTGAATTGATATCCCATATCCATGATCAGTAAAACTTGATCATCATACAGCAATCATACTAGTCTTAATTCATTATCATTCCACATAATGAGTGACTAGGGATAATTTAGAATAAAGTAATAATTCAGCTTATGGTTATACTATTAAAGTCACATACTTTAACAACATAAGGTATAACTAAATATTCAAGGAATAACATTACCAAAGTAAATAGGCCAAAAATATCTTTAATAATTAAAATGACTTGATAACAAACATACAAATGATAAAGAATCCATATGGCCTAGGGCACATCACTAGCAACATCCACCACCTTTTTTCTACACCATAAACACTTTAGGTAAAATCTCCTATCCTTATTTTATTTATTCATCTCATGTAACTAGCATGACCATGGTGTCGTTTTGAAACTCATATGAGTAGTAAAAGCAAAAATATGTTCATATTTTGTTCTTGTACATGAAATTAAAATTTTATTATGTTATTATTATGTTCATTTATTGATGATATCATTGTTGTTATTATGCTAACTTCTTATTCATATCTAGCCAAATATATTTATGTATTTATATATAATCTTTAGAGCATATAAGCTCACTTGTTATTTATTTAATTTTATGCTTTGTAATTTATTTATTATTCTATTTTAAGACTAGTCTTTCTAGTTTTAGACTTGTCCTCATTAAGTCAAAACAACATTTTCTTTCTTTTCTTTATTCGTTTTGGGACTAGTCTATTCTTAGTCCTATGATACCTTGATGAAGTTAATGTTCTTAATACTTGATATTTCTATTAACTTGCTTATTATATTACTTGTTATGTCTTTCTTATGTTTTCATATTTTCATGATTTCATATTCATGATAATGCATGACCATATTGATTTTTATCTCAACAAGATAAAGAAGGAAATGTTTCTTAAATAAAAAGATAGAAGTTCTTTTCCAAAATCAATTTTGTCATGTAAGAAATGATCTTTCAATAAAGATTAAGGAATTTATCTTAGAAAATCTTTTCCAAAATCTAGAGGAGTTCATCATGAGTTTTTAGTGACTAAAGAATATAGGAATTTTTAGATGATACATAAAGTAGATATATCAAACATACACTTCATAAACCGTAAAATGGAAAAGTTTTCATTAAAAATTAAAATTTCAAATTCTAGTTTAACGAAAGTTTTACTAAACTTCATTAATAAAGTTTCACCAATACTCTAGAATATGAATGAATAGACTAATTTGACAAAACACTAAGAAAGTTTCTTTCATAAGAATAAAATGATCTTAAGGAATAAAGTTAGTAAATAACTTAGGAAATCATTTTAAATAAATGAAATCAACTTTAGGAAAGGTTGAGAAAGTGTAAAGTTTGATGGATTTAACTACTCTCAAATAATATTTAAAAAATACCCTTCAATCTCTAGAAATTAAGCTATAAGAAACTTAGAAAAACAAAAATCATTCTTTTGAAATTTAAAAGACTAAGGAAATAGAATTAAAAAGGGAAAATACTCACTTAAAATAACTTAAGAAATTTACTAACGAACTAACTAGAAATTTTCAAAAGTTTTGCTTTTCCAAAGTTTTAGAAAACGTTGCTTTTACAAAAATCATGGTTGAGACAACTTCATTAAATTTATGCATATGATATGAGTCAATAGATACATTTTAAAGGTTTTTCCAACCATAATAATATTTATACTTTGGTATAAGTATTTTTTTGATAAAGAAAAGTTTGCAAAATTAAGTTTTGCAAACAAGAATTTTTTCACCCTATGGTTTTGGGACCCAAATGACTTTTTATGATAAGAATAACCTTAAAAATGGATAGATCTTTTCGAGTAGGTAGAAAACAGTATATTATATGCGACATTTCGAGTTAAAATGAGCAAGTTATGACTATTTTAAATTGGAATTTCCATCTATAAGAAGATATATGAGTCTTAAATTTATAAGCCTATATTCTATCTCTTACTTGAATCGACAAGCAAATGTACCTATCGTTTGTTAGTATGGATGAGTATAGGGTTATCTCTACTGGAAACAAATTATAAACACTAGTATTGGTTAAATTTCCTATTATCTAGCAATCGACTAATTAAGATGAAAATTTAAATGAAATTCAATTAACTAAAATAATTACTAACTATAGATATGTTCATTAATGTAAATAAAAAATTAAAGTTATCTTAACTATCAACAACACATCAAACTTGCTTCACCATAGTATTTTTTACGTCTTTCTTAACTGCGGGATCCTAACAATTAGATCAATATCTCTCTTGAGTGTATTGAACCTTAATCCTAGCCTTGTTAAATTGGAATCTCTTCCTGTTAATAGCCATCTAAGATTACATTATTAATGTAATTCTAATGCAATTTCTAATTACATCTAGAAGAATTCACAACCATATCTATAGGCACTATGAGAAATCCCTCTCTATAGCCTAGATCTCTTCCATAAGTAGATCTCTCAATTGCATCATATGGAAATATGAGCTAACCTTAAGTTGTGCACTACCTAGAGTTAGAATGCTTTAATGCTATAGAGATTAGTTAAATCAACAACAATAGATAATTAATCCATGCATGTACATGTTAAACACAGCTACACAAGTCCCTAACAACTACTTACACATGATGCAACGGAACAATACAATAGGATGAAAGTAAAACTTAAGAGAAAAGAGCATGAAAACAACTCTTAATAGAATGATTCACTTCACAATCTTGATACAATAATGCTTTAATACACTGATACAGTAACACTCTATTACACGACAGGAACTTCTACATAAGTACAGGATGATAGATGGAATTTTTTTTTTTACCAAAAGTGATATCTAACTCCTAATGATTCCATTTTTCATAATGTTTCACATAAGTTTTTATATCGACCCTCCATTAGGTACGTTTGATGGTGCAAAGTAGATGTCAATTGGCCTTCATGCCCCTTTGAAAAGGTTCTTAGATCCGAAATGGCATCAAAATATCTCATAAATAACCATCATCACACTTGCTATATGGACCGTTATCTCCTTGGAAGTAGTTATGTAATGTAGATCATAGCCTTAATGAAGGTCATGATTTCCTCAGATCACCAATTAACCAGTCATAACGATCATAGTTGACTTGGATTAAACTCTACAATTTTGTTCCCTTGTTGGATACAGTTGTATTGGAGAACGTTATCATCGCTGTGCTTCAACAATTCCCCTTAACTAATGCACGTATCACGTTTTCACCAAAGCTCAATAAAGATCACCATCTTAGTAATGGTCGTATTATCGACCATTATCTCCACTGTGGCCCTCTTATCTTCAACAAAATAATGACCATATCATGTGAGCTTGTGAACTCTGAGAAGATTACCCCCATGGTGATGGCCACATTGGAAGTCATGATCTTCTCTATAGGTAATTTTCTGTGCTTCTATCCTTTATCACGCCCATTATTAACTCTTCAATAAAAATCCGAGATGATCACTATCTTCATAACGGGTATGATCTTACCTAGTTGACATCCTCCACTTCAATCCTTGCTCAATTTGAATAAAAATGTTGATATTTCTTCTTTTTGTACTTGAAATGAATATATTTCTAGTTAAGAACTAATTCTCTTACATTACGTGTGAATTAAAGCAATATGCAACCATAAATTAACCCTAATATGTGTGGTAAATTTGCCTTATCAACATTTTAGCACAAAAAATATGAGTGAAAATGAGAAATCGACTAGCTAGAAAACCCTAAGGATGAAAATCCTAGTGTATCGGCGACATAAGAGCTCGTACAGACAAAATATGCTTAAATATGTAATCATGTCTATATGAATTTATAAATATGCTAGAAAGGTGAATAAGAGATTAGGTTATAGGATACGTGTTAGGAATTTAGAGGTTGAATCAATGGATTTCGCAATGGAATTATAATTTTTTTTCAAAACCCTAAATTCCCAAAACGGATCCGTGCATTTCAATTAAATAGAAATCAAAAGGTGATTTGAAAATTTACCTTTTTGTATGAGTTCTAAAGTTATCTCTTAACGCGAATCTGTAGATGTTGCAATGTCGCGAATGCCCTCTATGGTACCCACATGCGAGTGAATATGATTCGGATCCTCCTTCTTGCGTGCTAGCGTAATCTAGAACGTTTCTAGATGAGATTTAAAATGGGTCTCCAAGAGTCACAATTTTGCTCTCTCTTTTTAGGGTTTCAGACGTTGACAACACATGTCATCCATACTTTGAGGAGACCATCATGTTCTATTTATCGGGTGTCATCCTTTACCTTAATCTTATTAGGGTTTAATTAATTAATTTTATTCAACAAGGACATGCACCATATAAAAATATGATTTTTATTTTAATTATTATTTATTAATCTTAATCTAATTTAGATTAATAAATAATTAAATTATTCCCAATATGATTATTCAAAATAACCCATGATCCGATTTATTTATTCTTTGTGTGTGACCTTATAGGTTTACTTAATGTTAGCAGTAGCCCTTAAACACATTTTAAGGCCTACAAGACGTAATTGGTCTCTAGCAAGACATTATGTCTACCCAAATCTATGAAGGTCGATGATCCAACTTTACCTATTAACAGTAAATTATTTAGTCCCTTTGTCACATGATATCTTATGATCAAACATAATGTATGGATCAACACATACTTATATTGTTTAGTCATCTATTTCTTGAATCCAAAGTTTAACTGACTTAAACAAATGACATTGATAACTCTTTATCAATTCATTTGAGCACAACCATGCATCTCCCAGTCTTACTCAACAAGGGGCCCAAAAGATATCTCTCTCAATTTAATGAAAGGGACAAATTCCTTCATGAACACTCATATTCCTTCAGATAACTTATTCTATATCCAAGAACGGTCATATAATCACTCAATTAAAGATGATAGATAACTGAATCAAAACATGGAGCTTGCTATGTAGGAATCCATGGTGTCATTAGGTCAAAGGACTTAAATAATCACTGTAGTGAGAAATACTTATCATATTGATCCATATAGTATTCTCATAATTGGTCATTCCAATACAATGTACTCTTACATATATCTATGTGCTGGAACGATATCTTATATCCATGATCAGTAAAACATGACTATCATCCGTCCCACATACTAATCTTAATTCATTATTATTCCATATAATGAACGATTATGGATAATTTAGAATAAAGTTATTTTTTCCTTTATGATTTTACTATTAAAGCCACATACTTCAACGACATAAAGAATAACAAATTTACTCATAGAATTATTTTATCAAGGTAAAAAGACTAATAATAAACCTTGATAAAAAAGAATGACTTATAATATAAAGATAATAAATATCCAAATGACATAGAATCCATATGGCCTAGGGCACATTACTAGCAATACGACCCTGTGTATAATAGAAATTCTAACCTACAAATACCTATATATAAGGTTAACAAACAAAGTAACTAATATTAGAAATCATACTATCAAGGTAGGCATTAAATAATGTAAAATATAGACAAGTTAAAATTAAAAATAATGTGATTCTCTTAATTGTAGATATAAACTTGAATTAGGATCAAGAGAAAGAAAATGAAAATATATATTAAATAGTAAATATCAACTATCTAAGAATTGTCACACTAAAAGACTTGTATAAATAATAAAAGCTTAATAATGAAGTTATTAAAAAAATGAGAATTAGAAATACCATGGTATACCTATTGGCATTCATAGAGTAAGTAAAACCTACAAATTGAATAAATTAAGTGAACCATCATACAATGATCGAAACAAGCTTTCTAACACCTATTGATATGTAAAAATCAAAGTTAAAATGAATATTATAGGCTTAGTTGAAGATTATGCGATAAAAAATAACATTTGGAGTCATTTAGATCACTTTTCATGAGAAAAATTCTCGTACTTAAATTTTGTAATTGTATTATAAAACAATAGATTTTATGACCTTCAAAATGAATATTTATAAGTCAAATTGGATTAGAAACAAGAAAGCGGTCCTAGAAAGAATAAAAACTAATTATAGCACACTTAGGCAATTGTTAGGAGTTGTTCATATAATCACATATCTAATTGATGAATATTTTATTTATCTATTAGATGATTTTGATCAGTTTATGGATTTTCCGGACGATTATTATGATTAGCTACTATGAACATGTAAGTAACTTAGACTTATTACATTGGTTGTGTTTGTAATGTAGCTGCATTTATAATAAAGAGTTAATAATGGAAATGTTGTGAATGTTGGTTTAGGTATGGTGCATGCTACGTTATGAATGTTTGTATTGCTAAATTATATTAAAGAAAGTGACAATAAACCATCTTGATAATTGACTGTATAGCATGATGATTATCTGTGTGATGTATGATCACCTTAAACTGGATTAAAAACTATTAGTGCTATAAATGAA
Organism: Combretum micranthum; assembly: GCA_024138025.1. Taxonomy (NCBI): domain Eukaryota; kingdom Viridiplantae; phylum Streptophyta; class Magnoliopsida; order Myrtales; family Combretaceae; genus Combretum; species Combretum micranthum. Next base: position 54,452 of record JAMXBD010004400.1, read on the forward strand.
ATGGTGATGCATTGCATAATTTGCATAAATTGCATAAAGTAAGTGTGAAAGCCTACTATGTCTTAGTATTTCAGTTTTTGGTAATGCTTGGTTTTTCTAGATTAAATGTTCTTAGTTTTACGTAAGATGACCTTTGTTCTTTCAGTTCCATGGGAACTAACTAGTAAATGAAGGACACCGCCTATAGTCTGGATTTTAAAGGACTAACACTTAGTGAAGTTTCTAAGGCTTCGAACAGGAAATTAGTATTAAGATATGTAAGATAAAGTGATAAGTAAAGTGGGTGTTATTGCCTTTCGAATATGCTTAATTTCTCCTGGACAGGTGGGTCATTGAGATTAGGTTCCTTCAACCTCGATGAGAGTGCATTAAATCTCTATCTTGCTTCAAATTGATCTTCATAGGGTAGGAACATCTCCTTAACATTTTGAGCGTATTGATCCCTCGTCTTCATCATCTAGAGCTTCTTCCTTTCTTGTGTGGTGAGGTATTGTGGTAGGATCTTTAGACGAAGTTCCATGTTCTTTCTTGGATGGGTCATCTCCTTTAGGGAATGGGATTGGGTCGTCCCATAGACCTTGCGACTTTAGATCCTCACGTATATAGAGGTACCACACTTTGCACATGTAGCACGCTTCTTTGGCATCTCTAGGGTAATTCCTAGTCTTGCAAATGGGGAGTCTGCGTACATAGCATTCTCTTATTGTCATTAGGAAATTGTTGGCATCGTGTCTTCCCTTTGCGTAATCAGAACAGATAGTACCATTCTTTTTGGGACAACCGCAGATTTTGCGATCGGGGTTTCTACAAAAGTAACACTTGTTCTATAGTCGTGGGTAACTTTTGGGGAAATGTCCTCCCTTACACTTCTAGCATTTGACCTGAAGAGTTACGGGATCCTTAAGAGGTTTGAGTTGTTTATGCCTCTTAGCCTCGGGTTTGGATTAGCCATGAAGGAAGGCGCTTGCGATACAAGTGTTGTTCCGAGTTGAGGTCTTATAACTGGAGTGGGTGCAAAGGTCGTGGGTAATTGTTGCATATATGCTCTTATCATCTCTTCTAGATGTCTCATAGTGGTTAAGTGTTTCTAAGTTGGATCTTGTGGTGGGGGTGCTCCTTATTCTTGCTGTTCTTTGAGAGGGATGCTCGATTGTGGCATAATTTCCTCGAGTAGCTTCTTAAACCAAACGAAGTGGTCGTATTAGATATTCTCTTCAATTCAGGTTTTACGCACATGTGATTTGTTTTTAAAGACAAGAGGAGCGTTATAGAATTTTATCAGTTTGACTAGAGGGTTGACATAGGCACTTAATATTATTTACCTAGGGTCTTAACTATAAAAAAGGTATTACACTTGTCTAGTTTCTAATTGGTCTTAGCTAAGAGTCGAGTAGGGTTACTATGCATCGAGGCTTATTGAAATTGCTAAGGTAGGCTTACTTTATTCATTCTACATCTCAATTCTTAGTCTCCTTCATGTTTTCTCCACATCATTTTGCTATGTTCTATCTCCAAGTCATTTCTATGATACTTTCGTTTCATTGATCATATCTTCCTAGATATCTACCGATTCTTGTATAAGTATTTCTTGCCTTCTTCTAATATTCTCCAAAGTAGGGTTCTATTCTTAGACATAAGGATTCAAATCGTACAGGTCATCTATCTTTTTAGTTTTTAAGATCAAAACCTATCATTGTAATCCTTTTAGTACCCTTTTTCCTAATTCCTAAAACCTTGTTGCTCTGATACCAACTTAAACTATCATACCCCGAGGGGTACCCTAAATGTGGCAGTCCATCGTACACAATATTAAAGTCTGAGAATGACTACTTCAGTCATGCAAAGGCTTCCATATCATGTACGAGGCGTACATGACAACCAAAGGAACACATCAGAGTAGCGCAATTTACATTGATAATGATCAAGTAATAAGATAAGGAGAATATTTATCATAAAATATAAACATGGTAAATTACAATTTTTAGGGGCATATCCCTATATTGTCTTCAAGTCAAAATAAATACACTTCTTAGAAATTTCCAAAACACTAACATAGCATACATTACATATAAGGAATCTTACAAACTAACTTAATCTTATGTTCCCATTTCCTTCATATAAGTTTAACATCATTCTATGACTTTCTTAATGTCATAATCTTCGATTTAAGCCTCGGGTATACCTGTTTCAACAAAATCTATGGGGGTATAAGCTTACAACTAGCTTAGTGAGGTATTCCTTTTCATTTGCATGATGGTTTCAAACAAGTTCATTTAAATTTTCTCGTATATGCTATGCATACAATGCAATAATCACGTGATTACACAAATATATATAGTTATCTAGAAACCATATATAGAACATATTTACTCCTTCATATCAAAGGTTAGGGAATGGTTGATGAAGATCCTCAACCTTCTACTGCTAGTCCCCAGGTCCCCATCCAAAGCGTTCGGTTGGCTCAGCTCCGAACCTAGAATCACATTCGCGAGCGATTTGGATTTTCTAGGAAGGAACATGGCCCGTGTCCTAGCATGATAACAACCAATCCAACTCTACGTGTAGGAGTAGCAGCCTTTCGAAAGAAATATGACTTGATGGATGTTATGCGTGAGCGTTTTATTTTTCTTAAGCCAAACCTTATTAAGGTTTATTAGGGGGGAGCGATCAATCAATTTAGCAAACAATAAGCAGTCATACAAGTAAGTAAACAAAACACATAAACAGACAGTTTGAAGTTGTGATATTCTTAATTCTTATTTTACACATAAGCATAGAATCACATATATTCATATCCTCGCATTTCCCATACATATCCATTTTTATCTCTTCTTAGTATACTAATGCCACTACTTTACAAGCATAAGCAAGGTAACAAAATTAAAAGGATTAACTCACTCGTTCATTTCGCAATATTTTCAGTCGTAGTAATCCTCAAGAAGGGTAATCTCTTATCCTTCATCATCTAGACAAAAGAAATACCTGGATGAGTATTTATAGAAATTATACTCAAACTTTCTAGTTCTATTTCACTCTGTTCATCAAAATCGCATAAAATGAAATTCCAATTTAAAGTGGCCATAACTTGCTCATTTTAACTCGGAATTTCGCATATAATATACCGTTTTCTACCTATTTGAAAAGATCTATCCATTTCTAAGATTATTTTTGTCATATAGGGTTGTTTGGGTATTGAAAACATAGGGTACATATTCAAAATCAATATTTCTAGATTTTACGAAACAATTTTCCAACTCAACTTCATTCAAAATTCCTTTAGTAAAAAAAATATAATATATATATATTTAGATATGTATATGATTGATAAATCCTTTGAGTATATAGATAAGCTCACTTTATATGAAAAAATTCTAATGGTAGTGTCTCAACAATTTATTTCATAAAACGATTCATTCTGAAGTGTTACAACTTAACTTGACAAATTTCTTCTCAAGTATTTTGAAGGAACTTTATATTTTCCTAGGTTATTATAAATGAGTATATTCTTATTTTATTTTCCTCATTCCTTTTTCCAAAACAAGTCAATTTTCCTTTAACTTTGGTCTTCTATAATTTTTACTTCTATTGATAAGAGATCAAAGTTATCAAAAGTTTATTAAGTTGTTGATAACCTATTTATAAATTTTCAATTAAAATGATTTTAGAAAATGAGTCTTTTCTTCTTATATTTCTTATTTAAAATATAAGTTCGTATTTTCTAAAACTTAGTCTTTTATTTCCTTTACAATTTTTATTTGAAAAGAATCCTCTTTATTGATAAAATCATTTGTTTTTATCTTATCATATTTATATTCTTTGAAAATAAGTTTCTTCTTTATAAACTTGAGAATCATTATTTTTCTAAGTGGGTTTATAACTTTATAGATTGATTTTATCTTAACTTTGAAAACTAGTATGCTTCTTGATTTTGTTATGGAGTTGAAAAGAGTTTAATCTTAAGCTTTTTGTGAAAACTTTGAATACCAATAAATGATTTTCCTTGGAGTTAGATTACCATATTATGAAAAAAAAGTGTTTATGTCTTATATTTTCTTGGTAAAGCTCTCTTTTTTATTTGATAAAATTTTGAGAAAACTTGTATTATTCCATTTCTTTGTTGTTGATAATAACTCCATTCTTTAATAACAAATCACATAATAGGAACTTTAGTTTCAAGCTCCTTTATTAAAGAAAAGTTCTACTTTTAAATTTAGTTGAGACAATATCATTACGTAGATGCATCTATTATGAGCATGTAGTATGTAGATGATGAAAATATAAGAAAAAGGTGAAAAGCAAGATGATAATAATAAGTAATGTAATAATATCAAGTATTGGGAACCTTAGCTTCATCAAAATATCCCGGTCATGTATTGGGAGCCTTAGCTTCATCAAGGCATCTCGGAATAAGAATAGACTAGTCGCAAAAAGAATAAAGAAAGAAAATGTTGTTTTGACTTAATAAGGACAAGTCTAAGACTAAAAAGACTAGTCTTAAAATAGCATGAAATAAATAAATTGCAAAACACGAAAATTAAATAAATAACAAGTCAGCTTATATACTCTAAAAATTATATATAAATACATAAATATATTTAGTTAGTTATGAATAAGAAGTTAGCATAATAGTTATAATAATAAAGAATAATAACATTAATAACAACATATATAAAAGCATAATAACAAGAAAACAAAATAGGATTTTCATGTGCAAGAATATAACATGAACATGTTATCACTTTTACTACTCATGTGAGTTTCAAAACAACACCATAGTCATGTTAAGTTACATGACATGGATAAACTAAATGGTTGGAAGAAGTTTACCTAAAGTGTTTATATGGTATGAAGATGGTAGTGAATGTCTGGTTATGTAGTTAATGAGAAATGGTAGTTAGATTGTGTATAGAGAGAAATTTTGTGAGTATTTGGTGAAAGAGAGTTTTGGTAGAGGACAATTTTGTGAAGAATGTTTGTGTAGTGAATTTGAGAGAGTTTTTGTAGTAAAATGAGTTGTGTCAAAGAATGAATGAGGAAGGGAGTATTTATAGAGTTTTGGAGTGAAAATTAGATGTAATTAAATTAATTGAAAAAATTTGAGGATGAAGAGAGAGAGGGAGTGGACGGAAAAGGGGAGGAAAAGAGAGAGAAAAAGATTAAAAATTAATTTTAGAAGAAAAGTGTAAGAGAAGTTTAGTAATATGTGGTATAGAATTTTTATGGAAAAAGAAAATTGTAAGAAATAGGTATGTAGGTTGTAAGAATAGGTAGTGAAAAAATAGAGATAAAGGAATAGTAATGAATATAGAAAAGTACTATGAGTAGTAAACTAGACAATTAAAATACCGATAGTAATAAAAATACGTGTATAAAGCGATATCGGTAATTTTTAGTTACTGAAAAATTCAAAAACTGATATTTTTTTGAAAACCTTATATTTTACGAGTCTATTGGTATTAATAGAATATTTCTATCGTTCGGTCTACTAGGGCATGATTTTTGAAAACTGATTTCGTTCAGATCTGAAGGATACTAGAAATTCGTGAATCTGATATTTTTGAGCTTCCCTATATTATTGCGAACTATTATCAACAATTATTTCCATTTCGTTATTTAGGGTTTAAGAGCGCGAGATTGCCTGATCTTAAACACTAGGGTTAGTTCTAAGCTTTTTTGACTTTTAAGGTTCTGGTTTGACTTCCAGCTTATTGATTTTATTCGTATGATCATAAAATTTTGGGGTTTTGCCCATATTATATATTTTTTTTTGTTCAACATCTACGGTTTATTTCATTTTATTTGTGATTATTTAATATTTTTTAGGTTCTCAAGATCGTTTAACCGAGTTTAGGGTTATAGGTTGACTCAGTTTAACTTTTGGTGAAAATTGAAAATTAAAAATTTTTATTCTAAAATTTACCGAAGGATTTAAGGTCTTAGTATTTTGTTGTCGAGCATTATTTGGATATATCGTCTCGATAGTTAGATTTTCTATTTTGTTTTGAGGGTTTTCTTTTCTCAAGATTAAGAATTTTCGTGTTTGACCTTATTTAGAATCTTGGATTTAACTTAGGTTGATTTTCATGGTTTTGGTTTTTTGTTTATGACTTCTATGATTATTTTCTAAAAATTATGAAAATTTCGGGGGTTTATAGTTGTGGTGCCAAAAAATGTTGTTTTGAAAACTTTCATTACCTTCTAGAAAGATTAGATATTATTATTCTTCTTCTTTATTGACTCGTGTTTTGTCTCCTCCCTTTTTTTTTTCGTACCAACTCAGCTTCTCCACTAACTTTCATTTCTCTTTCCTCATCTTTTATTGTTTCAGGATTTAGGTCGTGCTCAATTACTTAATGTTATTTTGTTAGGATTTTTGAATTGTAATTTGGGTTTTTTATAAAAATTGTATCTTTTCGGTTATTAGCTAGATAAAAGGTGTTACCTATTATGATTGTTTATGGCAATATTCACGCGAAACTTTAATTTGTCATAGAATGTGTTTGTTAGATTTGATAAGTTGTATTATAGCATATCTCATACATATGAGATACTTCTTCCATTTAGTTTTGGGCATCTTTTGTAACAATTAATTACTATCAGCAAGTAGAATGCAAGTGCATTTGGCAAAATCATATAGTAAATCCCATGGGAAGTGGTCTATACTCAATTAGGTTAGTTTAAGTTTTTCTTTTTCTTTGTGATTTATATTACTAATCAAGCTTTTAAATTGATTAATCAGTCTCTTCTTATATGTGTCATCCATTGGTTTGCATACTTTTCCACATTAATAACTAAATTAAACAGTATAAACGAAGATGGTGCAAGTATTGAATTTTTTGACACTATTTCAAGGTTTAAATATTAAATTGAATTTTTGGATAAATTCCAAGTATTACATTTGACATTTTTATTATATATATATGCATACATATATGTATATAAATATTTCTTTTTTACTTGATGATATATTTGTATTCGTTTTTAGATAGGCTAGTGTTTTCTTTATTTTTATATTTTTTGCTCTCTCCCAAAGAAGAGATTCAATTATTTAAACTAAAGTCATACATCAAGCAAATCGTGGCCATTATCAAACAAAAACAATTATAATAAAGGGGTAAGGGATAAGGCTTCCTAAAAATCATTGCACACCCCTTCTTTCCTTGGGTTGCTACCAATCCACATAAACATATTTGTTGGATATTGATTTAAATATTTATTTTTCTATTAAGATTCCTAAAGATTAGTTCTTTTTATTATTTTAGACTTATCTATTTCTTTATAGTTTATATTTTGTTACCTAATATTTATCTTTTGCTTGTTACCATATTGCCTATTTAAAGGACATTCTATATTTCTAATCAAACAAAATAATAATAGTAAACATCTATCATTCTCTTTTATCCTTCAAAATTCTAACATGGTATGAGAGCTTCATGGGTCTTGATGGCTTATGAGATTTATATGAAAATAGAGAGTGTGTGAGTTTCAATGGCATAAAATACTTTTCCTCCTCCTATTCTTGTTTTTAAAGGATAGAGTTATAATTTTATCAAACTGAAGTCCTATCTATAAGCTTTGATTGTGTGGGGGCTTATTAAGAATGATTTTGAACCTACTTATCTCCCTCAAAATCGAACAGTAGCATAACTCAAAAAACATGAGAAGAATTAGCAAAGAGACCAAAGGCCCTCACTTGCATTCATTCAGCTATATCAGAGGAGATAATGACTCATGAGTCATCAAAAGAAGCATGGAATAAGCTTAAAGAAGACTTTGAAGGTAATAGTGAAATAAGGCAGGTCAAAATTTTGAATCTCAAAAGAGAATATTAGATTCAAAAGATGAAATATTAAAGATTATAGCAGCAAGCTCATCCATTATTAATCAAATTAGATTGTTTAGTGAAAAATTTCCTAACCAAAGAATTGTAGAGAAGCTCCTTATGAGCCTACCTACAAGATGTGAATAAAAATTTTCATCACTTGAAGATTTTAAGGATTTGTCAAAAATAATTATTGCAAAGTTAAATTAGACTCTTTAAGTTATGAAGCAAAGAAGAAAAATGAGACAATGGGCATTCATCAAATCAAATAGTTGAACGAGCATATCTAGTCAAGACTTCTTCAAAGGGGAAAGGAAAGATTCATGAATCTAAAAATTGTAAAACGCTTGGTCATCAGGAGGAAGATTGATGCATAAAGGGAAGCTTCAATGTTTTAATTGTAAGATATTTGTGCATTTTTAGAAATTGCATAATGAAGAATTAAGAAGAATGTATAAATATGATACATGTGGTTGTAGGAGAAACTCCTTTTTATATAGACGGTGGAAAGTGCACCATGAAGAAGGTTTTGGAGAAGTGTGCCCCAAGAGTTGGTGATAAAGTGCACTAAAAAAGTCTTTCTCTTCACACAACTGAGAAGAATGGAGAGAAATACTCCATAACTATGAAAATTTGAGCTTTGCAATTTTGAATAAAGGGAGAATGTTGGATACTGATTCATAGATTTGCTTTGCTATTAAAATCCAAAGATTAGGTTTTTTAATTATTTTAAAATTATCTATCTTCTTTTTAGTTTAGGTTTCGTCACTTAATATTTTTATTTTTTTTTACCATATTGTCTATGTTAAAGTCGTTCTATGTATTTCAAATCGCACAAAATAATAATAATGGACATTTGTCATTTTCTTTCACCCTTCAAAATTCGAACAATTTCCTTTCTATTAATCAAAGAAAACAAGAATGAGAATACAATTTAAGGGTTTTGATCTCTTTAATAAGTTGTCGACAACTCCAAGAAGCATGCTCTTTATTCATTAAACCATTGTGCCCTAAAGTGTTGTTTTGTGTTTGATCTGAACATCATTCTACCTTCGAAAAAGTGCAATATGCAAACCTTCTCTAAATGTATAAGTTTTTTCCCTTCCATGTCCAAGCAATCAACTTGATTTGAAGAAGTAAACAATGGTTCATCATTAGAATTTCTTGCAACTGCACTTGCCTACAACTAGTCGCTCATAATAAAAACTTGCACTGCAATTGATTTTTATTATTGAACCCAATAGAGGTTGAGGTTCAACACTATATTCATTTGCATCGAATTCTAAAACTAAATTTTCATCACATGAAGAGATATCCTTTAGGAAATTGCAGCTTAAATTTTTTCCATAATAGCTATCGGGTTAATAGATTTTTATTCAAAGACACATTCATTTCAATGATTCCATATAAACCATCCCACAATGGATATTTTGAAAAGAATTGCCTTCCAATTTGTCATTAAACTCATACAATCTTTAACAATTTTCAAAATCTAAAGATCAATCCTGGTGAAGAGATGAGTTCTCAATCTGAGTTCTTATAATAGCAAACCACATTGTTAATGATCATTCTCGAAAAAGCAAAATGAGCTCTACATATTCCACTTTTTGGCAAAACTTGTAATCAGGATTTGATCCACATTTTCTTCTCATTAAATTATGTCATGTATCTAACAAACAATTGCAAGCGAGCCACATAAAATTTTTTATTTTTTGCAAAGTATCCACTAACATTCTTTTAGTTTAAGTAATCTAAAGCCATCACGCACTTGCCAGTAGTAATTTTGGAGCATAATTACTTTTCCACTAATAACACCTTGCCACCCCATGATGCTTTACTCCTCAAACTCTTTGCCTCATGAAAATCCCCATTAGATACTCTTAAGTACCTATCACAACCAAAAAGGGTTGAAGCATAGTAAGTTTGCCATATACAATACTTAGGTATTATATACTAAGGCTACCCTAATATATCTATTTATCACAATCATTTGTAATCTAATTTTTATTTTGAAATCATTCAATTAAGTTTTGAAAATATTTGATATGCATTGGAAAAGTAAAAATTTTCAAAATATCACAAAATGGTTACTCCCATGAGTAACCAATGCACACATATATATATGTAAGTATCAATTAAAATATTATTGTAACCGTCTCAAGGCATCCCATGATGCCCAAAACAAAAATATCTAAAAGTAAGAAAGATGACTCTAAGTATCTTATAAAGCAAAAGTCAAACTATGATACTAAATACCATAAAAAAAGTAGGGCTCAAAAGGAGGCCCTCTAAACCTATATGCATCAACATGCACATAGTTTACTCCTAGCATAAGTATCAAGTTAAATGCAAGACTACTCGCTAAACTCCTTAACAAGACCCTCGAAATTGGTACCATACCCATCATAGCCATAACAATCATCATCGTCATTTTCACTTGAAAAAAAAAAATGAGTTGAAGCTCAGTACAACAGCAACTCAAGCACACATGGAATGTATCATACACACATAATCTAGATGTAATGCAATAACTAACAAATTTATATCTTTAATTTAAATGTGTCAATCAGTGGAGGAGCACTCACACTTTGGCATCATATTGGAAACTAGGGGTCCTAAGTAGTAGCAACTGCTTAAGGAGTTGATATAAATGTCCATTACCTTATCTCCTAGTTCTAATAAGTAATAGCTTCTCCTAGGGGTT